>VZTZ01000603.1:426570-684481 GCA_013400955.1 Drymodes brunneopygia
CTCCGTTGCGCGTATGCCAACGCACACACACATATGCATACAAACATATATATATATATAAATAAACCTATATGTGTATATGTATAAGACGTGTTTTTATTCATGCATAGGGCCGAGCTGCCCGTGACCCCGGGGGCGCAGTGGGACGCCGCGGTGGGGGCAGGTGTCCTTCAGCCCCTGGCCGCCCCCGCTCCCAGAGCCCACCCGGCGCCTCTCTGCACCAGCCAAGGGCGGTGAGCTGTGAGATGCCCGTGTGGAGTTACGGGAGTTGGCCTGCAGTTAGTGATTTTTTCTTTCTGCTGTTTTTTAAGATAGGGGTTATTGGGGTGGTGGCGTCACCTGGGTGGCAGCATGACAGGGGAGCTGCCAGGCTGCAGTGACGGGTCGTAAAAAAAGGAAGGAGATGAGGAACTGCAAGTATCCTCAACAGGCAGTATTAGAGATTGGCCTGCATAGTACTTGGGATTATTCAACTAGCTGATGTTTTCCTTGGGAGGAATTAAATCAGCTATTCTAAATGTTACAGAGAGTTTTTCATGGTAAACTGTAATCTCAAAATGCCTTACTTTAATATGAGTTATTGCTTTCTAGCAGCAAAATTGTGAGCATTCATAATCTCATATTTCATATTTGTGGATCTCTTATTCCTCCACATTTTAGTAGTGGTCTCTGCTTTCTACTGCTGTCTGAACAGCTGGAGTCAGGTTCATATGAAATTGCTTCATGACAGCAACTGCATCAGGCATAGCTGCCTCTTTCCTTGGAAGATATGAAGATGATAAATTTCACGTTATTTTCTTTGTGGCGTGGTGCAAGAAAGGGAGAGGTTTGCAGAAAACTCTGATATGTGTGGACCTGGAGATTGTGGGAGCAGTTTTTTCAGGGCAGCAGGAGTTGTGTGTGTGGGCTGTGCATTGTGTGGTGATGCCGTATTTTTGGAACTCTTCAGGAGAGAAAACTATGACTGTGTATGGGGGTTTTATGCTAATAGCAGATGCCTGTTTTGCCTAAACTTAATAAATATTTCATTGTAAGTGTTTTTAATAAGGAAACATACAGCAATGTATTTCAAAGTTTATATTACAATCCATTTATAAGCAAGCTGTCTTCCTACTGAAATCCCTGGGCTTTGCTTTTACAGTGATCATCATAGTAGCCTGCATATGGGAGCAGAAGGAGTAGCATCACTACTGGAATAGTTTGAAAAAGCAGAGTAGCTTATTCCTGAGCACTGTCCCTTGTGTTGATTTGGTAACTCTGAGCACCTATTACACTCAATGGAAATAAGCCAGATGTATTTATACTGTACATAGGTTTTAAAATCTTAGCTAATCCATAAGTATTATGTTCTAGAATGTGTTTCTGATGAAATCACTTGCTTAGCTTTGTCTCATTGTAGATACTGACTTCAAGGGCTGTTGTAAGTTTGTATTATTCAGTGCCTGTAAAAGAAAGTGGTTGAATTCAGAAGTCCTTCATTTTATGAGTTAGCCTTTAGTGAAACTATATTAAATGAGATGACAAATTAAAGATAATCTGGCCTTTGAGTACAGCCTTGAGGTAATCAGGTATTTCACACATGACCCATGAGGAAGAAAATACAAATAGGGGATGCCAGTAAGGGTTTTGAGGTTGCAAAGTGGTAAATAAAATTGCTTTAGAGGGAAGTGAAAGGCTATTACAAGTATAATGGGCAATGTGAAAAATGATGTGAAGTTGGGAGTGGGCAGGCCTATAGAAGAAAGCAAATGAAGCAAGCAAGTGGTAGGGATAGAAAGACAATATGATTTTAGTATATGGTGAAGTGAAATACAGAAATAGCTGGTAAGCACTCAAAGTGGTCATTGTTGTATGCTGTAAAGGTGCCTGTTCTGAACAGGTGTAATTTTAGTTGTACAAGAAAAGACATGATGGAATTTTCTTTTGCTCTCAAACAGAAGAAATGATAAAGAGACTGCCTGTAGGTATTGTTTTGAAAGACCAGGATGCAAAGGATGTGTTCCTGTAAAAATGTCTGTGGGTTACCTGTAGGGTAGCAACTAAGGTCTAGCCTGGGCCAAGGATGGCTGCAGCTTCTCCTACTGCTTAATACATTCTCCTTGTCTGGAGTGGGTGGGAGCCCAAGAGGGGATTGGGAGGGAGGGAGGGAGCAGTAGTGGGCAGGAGGCTGTGATGGGAATGAGGGAGCAGGACCTTGGCTGGTGGGGGACCTGGTCAGGGAGAAAAAAGTTAGTACAGGAGCAGATTTGCCACGAACTTGTTCCTTTCTTTCTAGAAAGGGCCCTGGGTCCAGGAGAAGAATTTGGGTCTTCACTCATATGCAGATTTAGTTTGCTTATTTGTTTACTGTGTTTTCACAGCTTGCGATGTGTAAAAAATAAGGTAAATGGAGAAGGAAAGGAGAGAAGAAAGAGGTGAGGAAAATATGTTAGTTTTGAGCTGTATGTCTAAAATCTAGGGCAAATATTTAGCACAGCTAGTTCAAAGACACCTACTTTCTTCAAACTCCTTTCTACAGAATAGTAAAGGTATAGTTGGCATTTGAGAAATATTGTGTTAATGAACACAAGTGTCAGTCTGAGATAACATCAAAGCAAGAAATACAAACTTCCAATGTGATTTTAGGCAAGTTACTTCATTCTTGATGCCTTAGTTTCCTTAGTTGTAAACTGAGCAGAAAGTACATGCCTGCATTGGAGGAGTTTATCATATTTCTTGATTTGTTTGGTATTTCTCTCTTCAGTTTCAGAGGACAGTCTTCAGATTCATGAAATGTTGTGCTAGTTGCTCTGCCTGTTCTGTTTGTTTATTTATTTTTAAGAAAGACACTAAAATAACTCCTCTTAATGCCCAAGGACAATTCTTGACTTACCTCTCACTTTCCAGGTAATGAAGGACTGTTGGTTTATTTTGCATGTTGTAAAATAAAGCTTAGATAATATTAACTGTGCTTGGTTATAGATACCTTCCTTGGTATTGAAGTTACTTTGAGGTAGAAAGCCAGTATGTTTATCTACAGTCAATCAGGTTGTTAGTCATGTGTTATTTAAGCAGAAGGTAAAAGTGGAAGGATACTGATAAGGCAAGATAGTGTTGAGGTTTTTAGCATTTGCTTAAAAACTGATGGAGAGAGCCATGCTGGACACGAAACACTACCAAACAAGGCACATACTGGAATTAGAGACAGTGCCCATCTCGCCTCCAGCTGATTTACTGAGCTGCAGCTGTGATCAGTACTGATTATAGACAGGTTGGGAAGACACGTAGGGTGTGGGCAGACTTTTGTGGGTCCTCTCACCACAAATCCCTTTCTGTCTATTCTCTGTCTATTTACACAGCCTTCACCACAGCAATTGCTGTACGTAAAATGTAAAGGGTGAAATCTGGGCTTCCTGCAAAATAATTCTGTAGACTTAAAGATGGAGTGAGAATTTATCTATGACTTCTCTGGAACTTATAGCATCTTTTAAATGTCCTTCATGTGGCTACTGGGAAAATCGTAGCCGTCAAATGGCCATTCCTGCAACCACAGATGCCTTGTTTGACAGAAACTTGAACTTTAGTGTATCTGGGTATAGCAGTAAAAAATAGTGTGAAACATTATTTCTTAATGAAAATTATATATTTGGCAAGGGACTCCATAATATTAATTACAGTTTTGTTTAACATATTACCTGTAGTGTAATTGTTAGTAAAAAAATTTAGAGTTAGAGAAAAATTTAAATTTATACAAACTATGCTATAATTTATTTTTTTAAAAAAGGAGATTAATCACAGAATATGCTGTGTTAGAAGGGACCCACAAGGATCATTGATCATCCAACTCTTAGCCCTGCACAGCACCATCCCCAACAGTCACACCATGTGCCAAGGGCATTGTCCAGATGCTTCTTGAACTCTCTGAACACAGGCTTGGGGCTGTGACCACTTCCCTGGGGAGCCTGTTCCAGTGCCCAGCCACTCTCTGAGCGAAGAACCTTTTCGTGATAGCCAACCTAAACTTCTCTTGACACAATTTCTGGCTATGCTCTCTAGTTCTGACATTGGTCAATGCAGTGGCTGGCCCTCCTCTTCCCCTCACAAGGACATTGTAGACTGTGATGAGGTCTCCTCTAAGTCTCTGGTTCTCCAGGCTGAACAGACCAATAAAAAAAAAACCCTCTTAAAAAGTAATGGCTCGTTTTGGCTCCCTCCCCCCAAAATCACGAAATCATATCATTAAGATTTTTGTCAGTCACCCTTAGGTCACGAAAAGTACATTGTGTGACTCAGTTTTTGTTGGTCTATTTACAGTTTCAATCTTCTGCTTCTATAATTCTCCTCCATTCCTGAAAACAAATTGAATAAATGTACCTCTTCTTTCCAACTCCTCTATCTGCAAGTGGAGCAATGCCTGTCAGTGAGGAAGTGAGCACCACAAACAGGAAATCTGTATGGACAGTATTATTCTGGTGGTTGTCTCTTCTTTCCCATTTGACTCTCACACTTCCTCTCCTAATTGCAGCCAGTTACCCTCTCCCTACAGCTGGACCAAAGTCACACAATATGGAATGGGTTAGGGAAGAAACAATGTTAAGTTGAGCCTTGTAGCTTTCAGGGTACCAGTTCAAATCTGTCAAGGGCTGGAAGAGACTAATTTGTTTTACTGTGATCACTTCCTAGCAATAAAGCAAAGCAAAATTGGATTTAATTCAGTTCTCACTGGGCAGATTCCTGCACTGTGTGTTGGAAAAGGTGTTGCAAGCATGTTCAAAAAGATGTTGCAAACATGTTAATAACATTACTCATGTTGTTTTTCTCAGAAGTCCATAACAACACAGTCAGAGAGACAAATCAGGCTTTCTCATGTTTCATCTCTAGACCTCTTCTCTCCAGAGCAGCAGCATGTTTTGAACTCAGGAATGGAGAAGATACCCCACTTGAAGCTTCTACCAGTTTTGTAGGACAGAAGATTTTATTACCTTAGACAGCATTGCTTAGACAGCATTTTCTTAATTTTTCTTTCAGTGAGATTTGTTCTGGCTCTTACAGTCAAACTCTTAAGTGAAACGCTTTATTGGACTCTACATTAAGCATCAGTTATGCATTTTGGAGCTATACAGAGTATAAGTTGATTCTAGACTATGTTTTCTTCACTGCTGGGGTAAAGGGGAGGGGTGGCATACAGAAACTGGTATGTGCAGTAATTGAATGCAGAATAAATCAGTATGCTATGAATTAAAAAACTTGCTGCAATGGACACTTGCACAATATATATTGTTAGCCTATTACAGCTCAAACTATTATTACTAATAAGACACTATATAAGTAAATTGAATTTGTTGCCCTTTAATTAGCTATTTATTTCCAAAACATGAATTATTAACACTTGTTTTAGTCATGAATGGTGTTAATTATAGTTACTGGAATTTAAATTTTTTTCCTTTTTTCCTTTTTTAAACTAAGCTTCTAAAAACAAATGAAAATGTAGACCAGTCGTGAGAGAATCCTCTAGTGGTAGTCAACCCTCAACAGAGAATCTGTGTCAGTGTTAGCAATATGGAGAGAAACTACAAGTATCAAGTATTTTATCATGAATAAAACAACATACAGAATTGCAAATTAAAGCATTGGGCTCTCAGCAGAAAAACATGCTTTATCTGATCTTCAAGGAGTTTTTAAAAAATCTAATAGTACTTTACAGAGCTGATAAAATATAGGTTTTAAGTTCTAATTAAAAATAGCAAATCTGAAATTCTTTTACTGAACCTTAAACCACATGCAAACAATTCAAATAAGGATTAAAGTTATATTAAAAGTACATTATTAAAAAGAGAATATACATGAGGACACAGTGAGGGAGTACACCAGTCAGTGACATACATTTTAAAGAGGTTTTATTCTGACTTCCCTCTTGTTTCACCTTTCCTTAGAAATTTAAGATGAAGATTTTAAAGTTGATGTTGCACTTCTTTTGTCAGAGAAGTTTTGTGAAGCTGTAATAAAGAACCTGTCTTTTGATCTCTGAAATCTTGGGGATGATGAGAGAGAATAACTAGGAAGGTTGCATGAAGCAATCTAATGACTATATTTTTTGTTGGGTACTTGCTCTTTGCAAATGACACTAATTGGGCAACCATAAGGAATTGTGAAAGCTTAGAGGGAGTGCAAAAGGAGCTGTGAATGATGCTCTTCTTCCATGAAACACAATTTTAAATGTTCGTCCATTACATAATTAAAATGTGGAAGTAGCTCCCTGAGGTTTTTTAGGGAGATGGGGTGGGGATAATGATATGTTAACATGATTTCACTAAATTAATTCTTTGGAAAGTAATTAAGTGAGATCGTCCACACTCCATTACTTCCAAAGGGTAAAATCTGACATGGTCCATCATATTCTCGTCTTGCTTTAAAATGACTGATTATTGAATAAATATAATATATTCATTTGAAAACTAGCATTGGAGGTCTCTAGCACTGTTTTTCAGTAATGTGGAATGTAGAAACTAATCGCCTTTTTGGATTTAAAATCTGAAATAAACACTTCATTGTGATAAAAGCAGTTTGCATTTCTTAACAGCATAGACCCTCTATTTGAATGGAAACTTATGTCAAGGATCCTGCAAACAGGAACAAAGAAATGTTTTCTGGTTTTAAGTATGACTTCTATAATCTGTTGCAGGCCAATGCATGAAACATTGCTACTGGCTTGTAGTCATCTGAGAACTGAGTGTGAACAGAAGCCTAAGCTCAGCTTTGAAATGTGAAGTTCCTAAGATCCATTTTGATATGTACAGAGAGAAGCAATCTTTGTTTCAAGCTAGTAAAGGCAAATATTTTCTAATGAAAACTTCATAATGAACCTTGTATTTTATGAAAACTAGATCTTTCTTTTTCTTACAATTGTGGTGAAAAACATAGACTGAAATGGCCTTTGACATTTCCCAGTGCAGCTCCTGTACACCTAAGTGGGGCTGACTGGACACTGATGTCTAGAATTTCCTTGAGGGTGTTGAAGGTTATTGTACCCCAAAGTCAGCAGCATTAGGAGCAGCTCTTATTTTATTTTTTCCTTTGGTGAAAAAAAAATCCCTCTGAAACCTGAGAAAGATCCTGACAGCCAGTGTCATATTTATTTTATGCTTACTAAAACTAATTACCATTTTGTTGCTTCCTTTTCCCCTTCCCTATCCAGCATTTCACAGCTGTTTTACCCAGATCTGTTGCTGCCTAGAAATCACCCTTCCATCTCCCACATGGAGATGCTGCTTTAAGGAGCTTGCAGGATGTGGCAGGTGTCCTTGTGCTGCTCCTGAAGCAGGTACAGGGTTCATGTGTTACCCACATTGTCCCACAGCTCAGTGCCTGAGGGTGGCTTCTTGGAGGTGACTGAGGTCTGTGGCTACGTGGGTGGTCCAGCAAGGCTGGCTGGGCCACAGGGGGCAACGAGGTCTTTATCTAAACTGATAAAAACATTACAAGCATTAGCATATCCTGAGGCTCAGGCTAGTCTTTATTCAAACCAGTGTCTGCATTGCTGCCTTTTTGCTTTACGTCTTCCAAATATAAACCAAAATTGTAGGGCAGTGACAGCCAGGACTATGCTTAAATGATCTGAAAAATCAGGCCACCCTTTGTAGGTTCCTAACTGTGAACCTAAACATTGAATTTCGAATTAAATTTTAAAATTGAATTTGAGGAGTTTCTGTCCATGTATTATATGAGGCAGTGTTATAAAGCACATGTACAATACCTCAGGGTAACACAATAAATAATTACTGATGTGATTTGGAGTAAGAAGCAAAATCCAGACAATGTGCATGTGATAGAAATTTAATTGTGGACTTCAGTAGGACTGTAATTTGAAACTCTGGAAATGCTCATAGCAAAGTCCAGTTGAATCTGAAAAAATGAGGATGCTTAGAAATTTTGGCTTTTTTGGTAAAATATGTATACTGTTGTAATTTAGTGAACTCTGTATAATGCCATAAGGGAAGCAGGTGTAGGTTCTTTCTTTTTCTCCCTTTTATGCTAGACAGTATGAGAAGTCCTTCTGGTAGCTGTATGTCAGTTTGGAAATAAGTGATTTCCTCAGTGTTCAGAAGTTTTAATGAACTAATGAGGAGTCCTTTGGGAGCAAATATTTTATACATACAATTTTTAAATTAAGCATTTATATGTTTTACAAGGCTTGAGGCCTTTCTCTACTGAGAAGCGAGAAAAGATCCATTTTAAAAATTTGTGTGGTCCAGCAGATGTGTAGGTTGTGATCAGCTACTGGTGGCATACAGATAAGCCTTTTCTTGACCAATACTGGAGGATCTTGGAGCTGAAGGGCTGAATACTTTAAAGAGGTAAATATAAGATGCACAAGCTCTGTGATGCTGTGCTTCAGCGCTCTGTCCAAATTAGCAGGAGCTGCGGGACAAGAAGAGTAAATCTGTAAAGCAGAATAGTTTGTGGTGAAGGCTGAGGTTTCCATGTGTCTCTGCATTTACTGTGGGCTAGCTCTAACTTAATGCTATGTACTAAACACACTTCAGCACTGGAGCACTCCTGCTGTGCTACTGGAGTGCACTCCCGGGACTTGGCCTCTCTGTGAACCAAAGAGGGCTGATGGGTGATGATCACTGCAAAAGGATTCTTTGGGTCCAAAGTGAAATATGTATAGGGAACTGTGACAGTTGTATTGTCATAGTCTTTGAGAGATGTTTTCTCCCACTCTCTTGTCTTTAACATCATTCATTCTGATTTGGGAAGTAACACGGTCAGTACACCAACAGAGAAGCTGCTTACTTGATGTTCTCTTCTGGTTTTCTTGAGAAGAGATTCTTAATATCATGAACAAGAAATCACAGGACATGTGTTGGACTTGGGCACTTCTTTAGGTCTGAAGATTTTTTAAACTGATTTCCTTTATAAGAAAGATCATTATGAGTGTTGATCATGTTCAGAACAAAAAATTAAAAACTCTGGACTTCTTTATTTTGGGCAAGTTTTAATGGATCAGACAGAACTAAAATCAAGGCTTTACATTTACAACAGTTCCGCTTTACTGAAAGATCTAAGCTCAGTCATTTTTAAGGCAGAGGGAGGGGAAGGAATATGGGTATAGCAGTGTACCTGCCCCTTTTATTATTTAATAGCTTGGTGTTTCCATCTCTGTTCTTAAAGCTGAATAAACAGGATACAAATAGTAAGGGAGTTGGTTATGGGGTTCCCTCCCTTGATTGTTATTGATTATTGTATGGTGGGTTTTGCTTAGATTGTTTTTGCTACATTGGACGACCTGTTATTTGAAAGACTTAGGATAAGCATGTTATCGGTGCAAGCCTGAAAAAGACTGGTTCTGACTATCACACCAGTAGTATTTCAGAACAAATTTATAGCTGAAGTACATCGTTAGTTATTTGAATGGTATTTCAGCTTTCTTTTATGATCTGGAGGCTTTGTTTTGGTTTTAGGAAAGAGTTAAATAACTGAGTTGTGGGATTAAATGTTCGGCTATGGAATTGAAAAATGGTTGCTGTTGTGTTAAGTGAATACTTTATAACTAAAATTCATGGAAGTTGGAAAACACATTTGTTGGTATGGTCTCCTGAGAGCAATATATTTGTATCTACTCACTCATTTTTTATGGAGCACAGGGTTTTAGGCACTAAGGTGAAATTTTACAGCAGTGAACAGAGTAATGTGGTTTATTCCAGCATTGCCTCATGTGTAAATTATTTGAGAGATTCTGTTCTGTAGCTGTCAATCCTTGGTAAGATACTCTTGCTCAGATTGTAGCTTCTTCTGTGAAGACATACCCCTGGGTGATTGATCTGCTTATTTCTAAATTTTGTTTAAATAAGGGGAGTCTATAGATGGCCAGCCTTCCACTTCCCACATTCCCATAGGGCCAAGATGAATCAAAAGAATTCTTTCTCCTTTCATCTGCCCTTTTAAAATAAAATTTACCTTGTTTCTGGTGCATACTGATGTAATACAATCATTTTTCTGACTTTGAAGATGAGTAACACTATGTGATAATGTTTCAACTGTTTCAATGAAATGAAAGGATACAAAGTAACACAGACGGGGAGACAAAGGGATGTTAAAGATGACAGGCTTGGTCCTTCAGATCTTACGTGATAAGAGGGTGTATAGTGTTCCTTAGGAGTAAAGGTTAATAAACCAGAGAGCTGTGGGAGCTGGAAGATAGTACTTGAAAATTCAGGAGACTGAGGTATAAGTGGATTCTGGACTTGAGGGCAAACTTGATGTCCCTGCCCCATTGCCTGTTTCCATTTTCAGCTTGGGCTGATAAACCACCCCTCACTGTGCAGCTGCTTGGGAGGAAGGTCTTGTCTCCCCTTCCCTCACTTGCTGTCTGTGGTTTTACCTGCTTGATGGACTAAATTGTCAGGAGTTAGTTTAACATGCTAACCTAACAGAAAAAAAATTAAAAATAGGCAGTATCTGTGTGTGCTTTTGCTGGGTTAGTTTTCTGCCAAGTTGGAGAATTAAATCAGCTTCCAGAGGCAGCAGAAGATAAATTGTAGAAGTGGGTGCTGCAGGCAGACTGGGGGCCTCTAGAATGGCCATTGTGTCTTGTGGAACTGGACCCTTGCTTTTGTCATTGCAGCTGCTTGTGGCACCATGTGTTGCACAGCATCAATAAATTAATCCAAGTTACAAGTGTTGCCCATCTGTTCTGTATCGTAGCAGGTAGAAGTGATCCCCTTTTTTCTCTCTCGTGCTAGGCATGGTGGTGGTAGGCAAACTTTTAAAACCATGTATAAGGCACTACAAGGGAGAGACATGCAGCTGCTGAAAACTGTAATAAAGAGGGAAACTACTTTTCAACTGCTACAAATATGATTGAAAATTGAATTAAAGGTTCATAGAGGTGCAAAATTACCTATCCATCATAAATTTAATTCCCAGTCCACTTACCCATTCTAAGCAGAATGAACTAACATAATTTTTTTACCATTGAGATTCCTGTCTTTCTTTGGTGAACGTTTAGTTTTTGTGGTTGCTTTTCATGTGTGTCTGTGTGTATTTTGTTGCTTTTTTTCCCCTCCCTGGAAAATATGAATCTCAATCTTTTTTGTAATCCTTTTTATGTGCTTTTCAGAATATGACATCACATTCAATTAAAAAAAATCATAGTTAGCCCCAGGCACACAGGTGTACTCAGTATTTTTTTTAACTGAAATTTCAATTAGTAATTGAATATCACATACCTTTTTTTCTTGCACTTTAGAAATTTGTAACTTTGTATTTCTTAGATTTTTCCTTTATATTTTTGAGATAGAAGTAAAATTTCTATCAAAAGAACAATGATCTCTTCTTTCTTACATTACTTTACTTGGGAACATAGTTGTTTCAGGGGCATGTTCATCAGATTATTCCATAACTTTTCAGAAAAAGGTATACCCTAAAACCAGAATTAATCAGTTAGAAACATCATCAGTGTGATGCTGCTGCTCTGTTCTCAGAATCAAGCCTGGCTGACTGCAGCTGAAGCATTCTTTTGATTACAGTAGACTCATTGCAAGGAGAAGAGGAAGATCCACGAGATCTCTGTGCATTGAGGAATTTAAACACAAATACACTTGCAGGAGCCAGTAATCATCTTCAGTGGTCCCATAGAGGAAGGCCTGGATTAAAAACTTTGCACTTGAGAGAGAGCAGTTGTGTCCTGTTTTACTCTTCTTTGCTTCCAAAAAGATTAAGTAAGCCTAAAGCAGCTCCAGTGATTCCTGCAAGGCTCTGTAGGATTTTGTGAAGCCCAGAAACCATTTGGTTGATGCTGGGTTATTAACCTTGGTAGCTGTGACTCAGAAGGTTATGAGAGATTTGTGTGCATATTGTTCCAGGAGGGGGTAACTTCAGGGCTTTTCCTCCTTTCTAGTTTTTATATTTGAGTTTTTAATTTAAAAAGATGTTTAGCCTCAGGGAGCCCTCTAAATCTAAGCCTTTTACTGCCTCCTGAATTTGGCAGTTGCTTCTCTTGGTTTAAGTCTCTAGGCATGTGTGATGTGAAGCTTTGAAGTAGCTGTTGCCTGGCTGAAGCCTCTCTGGAGGCAAGGAGAAGGATCATAAAGTTTTGACATTTTCTTTCTTTCCATCATGCAGATATTTTAACAGAAGTGAAACAGCTGATTTTTAGTAAAGACCCTAAAATTACAGTATTGCTAAGACTGTCTCTTTTGTATTTTGTTTTTAATTTAGAACAATTGCTAAAATCAGTGGTGTGGAAAGCCAGAAGCATTTTGTCAGTGTTTTAATATCTGGCATTAGGAACTGGTTAATCCATTTAAGAAGTGGAACAAGAGATTCAAGAGGGAGATGTTGTAGCCCAGTTTTCTTAGATCTTGCCCAATGGACCACTGACAAATACCAGAAAAGGCAAAGACAAATATTTGGGTAGGGGGAAAAAGCCCAGCAGAAGGTTTTGGTTCTTTGAAATTCTGGTTCTACACAGTGTCTACCAGTCCCATTCTCAGTGAGCAAACAATTGCCAAGTCCATGGCATTCTGTATCCCAAACAGCAAGCACCTCACCTTCACCTTTCCAAGCAAGGCTTTATCTCAGCACTGCTCATGTACTTCCCCCAAGAATAAAATAGATACAGGCCACCTTTTCCTGGATATTCCTAACGTTTTCCAGTCTGGCTCCCTTAAAATAAGCATCTTGTTGTAGTGAATCAGAAGTAGGACAAATACACCAGGGAGGAAAAAGAGCTATTTCAAACTTCTTGATTATGACATGGTGAAAGTCTTTCTGTTTGGGTGTTTCCAGCTGTGGTATAGAGCACTTCTGGCACTACACTGGTTTATATTAACTGGATTTACTAGATTTAGTAATGGCTAAAATATATAAAGTGACTTTAAAACAATTGGTGTTATGCAGCTATTGCTCAGTTTACCAAGCTTTGTTCTTCTGTGCTGCACAAGACTGTGCACTGTGGAAGCTTTATCATTACTGTAAATGTAAGATTTTTTTTTTGTAGAAACTTAATTTATCTTAGAAAGTGTAAGTTATCTGTTTTTTTATGCGGTTTACTGGAGTACCTTTTGTTTTGCTGCATAGATAAGTAGACCTATATAAAAATTTAAAGTCACTTTGTGCTGCAAACAGCAATTCTGTTACTCTGCTGACAAGTCAGCAACCTGCACTGTTGTGAAATCTTTCCTCTTTTTTTCCAGTTGTGACTGGGAAAAATTGACACGTTGTTGCTCTTACGAGTGTGTGTTACCTGTCCTTTAGCAAGCTGTGGTTGAGCACTGCATACTAAATGTCAGTTATCATATTGTGCAATCTGTATGAGCAGAATTCCCGCTTCCACAGCTGTGGGAGTAGAAATGGGAAGCAGTCAATAAGCTCAGTCCCTCAAGGCTCCTCCCAAGGTGGCTGGTGCAGAGTGCAGTGAGGTCCAGGGAATTCTTCTGACCCTTTGTAGGCACAAAACTTGGGAAACAAATGAGTGTTGTTAAAGTGCTGACATCTTTCAGATGATAAAAGTAGCAGCTTAAAAAAAAAAGCTTTTGACACTTTTGACAGGCTTGCACATGATAATTAGATAGTAAAAAGAAGGTGTGGGTTGGCAAGGCATTAGATATGAATGATATGCAGGTTCGTATCCATTTTTCTTTAAGCAATGTTGCACTGAAGATGAAGCCCTCTGAACAGTTGTGTAAAGCAGAGGTTTTAAAGTGAAAATGGATTCTATCCATTTGAAATAATTCAAAGGAAACCGGGCAAAGCTACTGGCACTCTCATTTCTTTTTCTGAATAACTCTTTTGCCTCAGTAAGAAGTTCTTAACAGAGCATATTATGGGTATAATCTGTGTGCATTAGCTTACCTGGTGTCTTATTTATTCACTCTCAAATTAACTTTCAGGAATAATGGGCTTTTTCTTGCACTGTACATTCTGAACATTACCCTTCCTGCCTTTATAACCTGTCAAGAGTGCAGGAAAACAGCTAAAGGAGTGGGTGTTTTTTGTAATTTGCATTGAGAAGGAGGAGGAAGAATGGGAAGAGGCAGTGAAGATGAAGCAGAGCCTTGACCTACCTGTAGTGTGTGAATTTTATAATTAGTCCACAGGAAAATGAATTATGGGGAGATACTCGTAACACAGAAGACAATACATGGCATTTAGTATTCCTGTGGGATTTGGGGATCTTCAGCTTAATCAGCAGGGCATCATCAGCAGGCCAAATGTAGTGATGGCAACAGAATTGGGTTCAGGTAGTGACAACTGCCCCTCTCCTATTGCCATGTTTCTGGCTGCTTGCATTGGATTTTGTCCATGTTTTGCGTGTTGTGCCATCTGGGAGCCTGATTCCATACTTTCCACCTGTACACTGGATCCCAGCTCTTTCCCACAACAAATAGAGACTCACTCCTCCCTGCTGAAACCCCCTGAGCTTCCAGCCTGGCAGTGCTGCCAGCTCCCTCCAGTACCTACTGGTGGCAGTCACTCGCCCTGTGCCCTGGGACCACAACTCCTGAGTGCAGTTCAGAGGTGAAGGTGTCCCTGTGTGTACTGACTGGAGACATGGGGCAATCTCTTCCATGAAGATGGGAGCAGCAACGCCTGCCTGTATTGCAGGGACTTGTCTGTGGGCAGTCGAGAGGCAGTTGTGAGGGTCTGGTCTGTGCTGGCAGTTTTTGGATATTACTTTCTTTGCAAATATTTAGTACCATTTTGATTTCTTGAGTTCTGGAGGACTCAGCACTGTTGGAGGGACCCTTTTCCTGTCACTCTGCTGCCCTGTCCTGTTTGCCAGGCTCCAAGTCTTTCAGAAATCAGCTGGAAGCTGCCAAAATAGCAGATGTTTCTGCTGAGTGTGCTGTAATCTCTCACAGCACTGCTGCTGATCAGGCTTTGTGTACAGGTCTCAGCAGCACAGCTGAATGTCCTCCAGCCTTTGCCATGCCTGACTGGGTAGTCCTTAGCCTCACAGAACAGCCCTGACTGAGGGCCATAGCTGGGTACAGCTGAGTAGATTTTACTGATGATGGAGGTAGGGGACACCTTCCATTAGATTTCTCAAAGCCTCATCCAACCTGACCTTGAACATTTCCAGTAGTGGGGCATCTGGAGCTTCTCTGGGCACTCTGTTCTGGTGCCTCACCAGACACTGAGCAGGTCGAAGAGGAGTCCAGAACCTCCACCATGAGAGGGTACTCTCTTGCAGAGTTTGTGAGGAAGTGCTTTGAAAATTCTTGGGACTTGCCTTTTTTCTGCTGTAAGCAGTTGTCCATGAAACAAAATGGGGTTTTTAAAATCATCATCATCATCATTCTTTAATCCATGGATGCTAATTCACTCACCTTGCTGTTGGTTGTTTTGTGGATGAAGTGGCAAACAGACTGGAAGTTCTAGCACCTCTGGAAAAATTAGAAAAATGATTAAGCTTTCCTTTCTAAGCTCTGGGAAGTAAGAAAATGTTAGAACTAAGGCTGAATAATGAAGCTTAAAACCAAACTGTTTTATTCATGTGTTATAAGATTTTTTAATTACTTCACCATTTCCTATAAATATTTTTCTTTTCTAATGAATAGGGATGCAGGAACTATCACACTCTGACTGCTCAAAATGTAGTTTTCAGTTAACTGTTTGGGTTTGAGTTTATTCTTGTGTGGAGTTTTTGAGGAGCAAGTTGTTTCTTTGCTTTGGGTTTGGTTTTGTTGGGTTTCTTTTTACTTGATAGTGTGCCTATGAAGCTGTCTTGTTTCCCTCTAAAAGGAAGAAAAGCAGAGGTGTGGATAGATTTGCTTGGGTGTGTGGCCCCTTTGTCTTAGTGGCACTCACCACTACAGCGGTCACTTGTTGTCTTAAGTGTAACAGGATTCCTGATCAACTGGATCATTTTTCCTTTCTTTTCAACTTTTGGTTTTGCAAATACTGAATGCTTGCTTTTGGTGAAGAATCAACATTTGGAAACTTTGCAAATAAGACCATGGAGTGTGAGGAGTTGGGTCACTGGCTCAGAGAAGCTGTAGCTCTGGGTGTTGGACTTATTTGCCATGGAAAGAGCCTGACTTCTGGGTGTTTCCTAAGGGGCCATGTTAAATATTTGGAGTATGACCAGATGATCTGTGTATCTTACTATGAGCTTGTGTATCAAGTTTGTGGCTTTTTTGTCACTAAGTATTTTTGTGATGAGGCTTTACTCTACTAGGCTTTAATGACTGTATTCTGCTAAAATGAAGGATATTTTGAAAAAGGCATCTCCTGCTTGCAATGGCTGACTTAAAAGGTTGATGTGCTGTGAGCAGATATTGTTTTCTGAGCTATCTCTTCAGTGGAGTTGGGAGAAATAGTTTCCAACCAGTTTAGACTTTTTTCCATCTCTTGTAAATCTAGTAATTTTCAAGTTCAATGTGTTGCTCACCTTACTGCCCATGGAAATCACTGCTCAGTGCTGTGCTGAGGAAGTTTACTGTACCTGGATATTGTTTTCGGCAAATCTTATCTCTGCAATAATCTTTATGTACTTGTAGACCACTAATCTATGTTCAGGACTGCTTTAAAAAATGTTCCTTCTTGAATTGTAAGTAAAGATTATATTGTTAAACAGTGCCTTTAAAATACTAAATTCATTTAGTTCAAGTGGCTGTTCCTGACCTAACTTGTGTCTGTATGCTTGCATACAGAAATCTGACTTTTGTGAGGTCTACTCACACCCAGAGCTAAGAAAGCGTAAGAGAACTTTTGCCCTAAAGCTGAATGGCCATATTAACCTTAAAGGTTTGTCTTTGCTGATAGGCTCCCCCTTATCATGAAGGTTGAAGCTCAGATTTTCAGTAATCACAGGGCTACAAGAGCCTTATCAGCCTGACTTTCTGCAAGGTTTATTCACAGCAGTCCTTCAGCATAGTGCTATTCAGAGGTGGCTTTTGGAAAAGGATTTGCTCTGCACAGCTTTCACCCATCTAATCTCTCAAGTGAAAACTCATACGGGAGAAGTACTGACTGCCGCCAGAAGGAAATCAGTCCCACAAAGTCCTTGAAGGAGAAGAACAGTCATGAGCCAGGCTCTGCTTGGACCTTGGCCTGGGGCTTGTTCCCAGCCAAGGGCAGACCAGACATCTGCTGACTCTGTCGTTCTTACTGAGGTCTTTCCTAGCCCTTGGGAGTTACAATATTGCATTCGTTGATCAGAGCATATTTGTAAACTTTATTCCCCCCAATGCGAAAGATATAAAATAGTTTATCTCTGTCTCCTCCTCCATCTCCTCCTCCATGAAAGCCTGAGTTTCTTGTAAAAATAGGCAGCATGAATGTTGTAGCATTGCCAAATGCTGTGGAGGATGGGGCAAGCCTTAGAATCGAGCTCACTCCCTCTCACAGGGTGGCAGGACCACACTTGCACAGTGTGCTGGGAATGGCATCGCAGCTGGGTGAAATTTGTGACAATGCTGTGCACCCTATTGTGGTGAAATAAAAATATGATCTCATGCTAGGGAGCCCAATTAAAAATAAAAAGAATGCAAATTGTTTTCAATTAGAGGAGTCACATTTTTGACCCAATAATTTTTCAGATTATGTGTGTTTCTCTGCTTCCTGAAATAAACCTGAACTCATTTTTTATATAAGGATGTCAAATAAAGGGATTTTTTTCCTTCCTGCTCCTAAAAAACCTTGAAGCCATCATCTTCCTGGTTAATACCAGGACATCAAACTCTGTATCAAATGTGGTATCTTTGGCTGCATTTGAGTGCTTGGCAAGGGTAGTTTGTTCTTTCTGCATTAATGTCAGCAAAGATTTTTTTTTTCTGGAGAGCTGGAATATGTGATCGAAAGATTTTACAGTAAGAAAGTATATTACTAATAATTATATTATTATATTATATTCTGTTTGTCAGAATGAAGAGAAGACTTAACCCTAACTGAAGATGCAGATGGACAGTGTGGGTAAAATTCCAGTCTGTTATGGCCATCCTGGATACTTTTTTCCTCTGCCATCCAAACACGGCTGTCACTAGTTAATTCAAGTACTTCTCATGCACATTAGATTAACTGTCCATAGTGAAAAAAACTGTACATTACTGTGAGAGACAACACTGAACAAGACAGGTTTTAAAAGAAGACTTAAAATATTTTTTAAAATTTGAAATAATTTTTCCTTTAAATATTTAGATTGTGATTTGTCTTTGTGACAACCTGTAATGAAGTCTAATACTGCATTAATTTCAGGAACTAAAATATTCACAAGGTACATAATTCTAAAGAAAAGTCAGATCACTGCTGGAAGTAAAGCCATTAGCTGAGAGCAAGTACCCAGAGTTTGCGAAAGTGATAAATCTGCTTTAGACATCAATGGCCCCTTCTGCAGGTGCAGGAGGAATGTTTTATTCTCTTTTATTGTGTCCCTTAGTTTGAATCTACAGAAAACAATTAATAAAGATGATAAGCCTTTAAGAAATGTAAATGCAGAATGTTTGGGAGTGGTATTTATTTTACAAATAAATGCTATTGACTAGAGGCTGAGATTTTTCAATTCTTATTTCTCAGAGGATACACTTATGAAAACAAAGCATAAACTATTTGAAATTGATAACTATGGATTACTTACTATTGATGTAGTCTCAGTTTAATAAATTTGTAATTTCTTAAATGGAAAAGTGTTTAATTGCTTATGTATTTCTGAAGTTTGATAGTGTTTTCAATTTGTTTTAAAGAAGTCATATATATATATATAAGATTATAATTTTCATTAAACTGTAGATTATAAGAAATATAGATAAAAAAACAGTGGTCCAAGTAAATTTGAGGATCAGTTGCCATTTTAATATTGAATATGGAAATTAGGAAAATAACAACATGTATGCTGACCTAAGTAGTTTCTTCAGTGTTTAAATGGTCCTGTCTCTAATGGAACATAAAGGCTGCATTTAACTGCAGATCAGCTACTGGCTGATGTGTCTTAGGGTTTCTTGATAGTGTGAATCAACTTTTCTTTTGCAAAACAACTTAAATACACAACAAACAAGAAAAAAATAATATTGGCTTGTAATGCATTATCACGGGCTGACATCAGTAACTTTTAAAAGGTGTTTTAAATCAGTTTTCTTGCCTTTCTAATCTCTCGTGACTACAAGTAAGTCTTTCTGCTTTTATGCATATGGCATAGTTGAAGAATCGAATGGAGACGTTCAGTTTTTTACGGCAGTGAAAAGATATTGAACTAAACACTATAAAGTTTCTAGGAGAATGTTTTTTGTGAACTAATATGTGGTGTTTATTTGCATGTGGTTCAAAGTACATTTAGGATGTAAGTTGGTTCTTTTTGTCTAGTAGTTCTAAACAAAAGCTGAAGATTTTTTACCTTACATCATGTGATGAATTTGCATTCACTCCTTCCCAGCTCTTGTTGGATGACTTGCCCCTAGAGCCACATCTGTGACATGGAGCTGGAGGGTCATTGGAGATGTTCTCCCATGTTCCACAATCTATTTTTCTTCTCTTATTTTAAGGGTGTGATACAGGTACACTCTCAGCACATCACTGAGAATATAAGATGGTAAAATACAGCCCAGCTATTCTGCCCTGATACCTGAATTATCCTACTGTTAGCAAGTTCATGTTAGGCTGCATTTTGAGCTTCTTAACTCCAGGCAGGTGCCATGGAGTCACTTCCTTTTCAAACTACTATCCTTGCACTAGTATTATGCTATGGAAGATTTTTTCCTCTCTTGGTTTCTGTTTGCAGTGCTGAGCTTTGGGGTCTTTTTTCGATAGTATGGGCTGATCCCAGCATAATGTAGAGGAATCATAACTGGCTAAAACATTTTCTATTGACTTCTGTGTTCAACAGAGCCAGCACAGTAGCTCTGATGTTAAGGCGTTTATGTTGATAGACCTCTTCTGGGTAAAATTCCTCTAATTTATTGATGTGTCAAAAATTTCTTCCATCTTCCTCTTAAGCACTATTGGGGAAGATAATTTTTAACTGGTTGATTTCCAAGTAGAAGCTCATTTACCATCTGCTTGGGAAAAATAGTAAGCTGCTGGCTGTAGCTTGACAGCTACAGGCAGGTCAAGGGCAGATGCTTATAATTTTGCTGCAGTGATTCCTAACTAATTAGCCATGAGGAACTTTATGAGAATGTTCTGTTAAGATCATTTTCTTCTCTCCCATTTTGTTAATGAATGCAGTGCTCCCAGCTGTGAGGCTCTGAGTGATGATTGCTATTATGGATTTATCCTTTCAGATTCTAGCTCTAATTTTAGGAAATTATATTCCCTGTCTTTAAGTATCTACTGGTAAAACTGTAAAAGGACAAGTTATTCCTCAGTGAGTGTTGGGAAATACAGTAATAAGATTTTATAAACAGTGGGTTGCAATAGCTAGCTGTGTTAGAGGAGGGTAAATACTGTTCACAAAAATAACCATCTGTAGTCCATATTAGTTGACAAGAAATATTTGTATTATTATTTTTTTATTAGAATGATTTAGAAGGGATCTGTTCTCACAAGATGATGCTTTACTTTACTGCTACTGTGGTTCCCAGTACATCCAGAGTAGGGCATTCGGCAGATGTGTGGGATAGAGTTTTCTTCCCATTTCCTCCTACACGTACATACCTTGTGAGGACATGGAAAAACTAATCTGGGCTGTTCAGATTACTTAATGTGAGATGTACCTGATTGTACCCAACTAGGACATCTCCTTGCATTGCTAATTGCTGTTATCTTAAGAACATGCATTAGAATACAGAATGAACTGAAAACTTGTCCTACCTGTTCAAAAATGCTATGTGTGTATACATACATAAGCTTACAGATAGTCATGGTGTTGTTCCTGTTGCTATTGGGTTTAAATATTAGATAAGATTTCTTGTTCCTCATAATCAAAATTTTCCATCTCAAAAAGTATATATGATATTTGTGCTTTTATCCTATTACATATATACATTTATAGCAAAATACAGTTAGAATGTTAGACATTTAGCTGGCAACCAGTTTTGATTTGCAACACTTCACGTAAAGCAATAATGTTTACAGTTTTACCTGTGGTTTAAAAATTCTGCCTGTTTTTTTCCCCTAACCACACAAAGTAACAAGATTAAATAGGATAACATTATTTTGGGCTTTAAATCCACTTGCTTCTCACAGTGGAGAGCTCTAATCTGGCAGACCAGTCCAGTATGTACCAGACTTTATGATAAGCTGTTGCCCATATGTGTTGTCATTGTCCCCGGGAGACAAGCCTGGAGGGCTGCTGCTGTGTTTCAGGTATGGTACAGTGTTTTGCATTAGAAAAGTGAGCAGAGGAAAGACATTTAGGCTGTGAAATACTGTCGACACTAATCTTTTAAACAAAGGAGCTTGGCTTGGCATTGTCAAAGGAAACTAAACCTGCTGTTTTATTTTCCCATTGTTCCCTTGCACAGAGACTCTGGTCTGCGAATGACCGCTGACATTATGCCACAGAAATTGCTACAAGAAGAATATTTGGTACTTTCCAATCTTGCTTCGAAGCCTGGCAACAGTGTTGAGGCTGCATTCCCCTGTTTCTGTACTACAGTGAATTGCTTGTGCTCGTTCTGAGAGAAGTTGGATGGTTGTCTCTCTTCCCAGGTTTTTTTTCTCTCTGTTGCTGTCAATTCAGACAAATTCTATCTGTCAAGTAGCTTGTCTGCTTGACTTCTGTGCCCCAGACTCAAAGATGCATGAAATGAACCAAAAAGGGAGCGCAGGATTTGGAAGCTGTAGTAGATGCCTGCCACAGAGGGATGTTTTTCTGCTCTCTTAGAGTTTCAAGCTAAACATAGGGTATGAGGAGAGGCGAAGCAGAGAGGTCGTTTGAAAGTTAGTGGCAGGGTTACTCCCAGGATCCTTGAAGGAAATAGTTGAAGTATCTTACTTACTTGCATGAGATCTCAGTGATGATGTGGGCAGGAGAAGGGGAACTTGGCAAATGTGTGCTGAGTGATATATGCCATATCTGATAGCTTTGCAGTTAGTGGAGTGCAAAAACCAGGGCCTTTATGGGTGGAAAGATGTTTCTGCAAGTGTAGGATCTTCAGTGTTCTTAACTGCTTGCCTAGTATATGGGTGAAGTTCAGGCTATGGATCTCCTAATCTGCAAGACTGCACTTTTTTTGTTTGCTTATTTTTTCATAAATACTATTTTTAACTTTCCTTTGATGGCATGGCTTTCTCAGCAGCTTCTGTGTTCTGCCACAGAGTTAGCTGCATGCTGAGGGTTGAGAATTCCTTTCTGTCCTTGTGCAGTTCCATAAGGCTCTAGATGTGGCCCTGAAATTCATAGCTATTTCCAAGGAATGTAAATACTTGAACCAACTGATTTCAGAAGTGCAGAACGTGATACACTTAATGATATCTCTCAGTGACGGAAAGTATTCCTACCAGTTGAGATCAATTCAGGCTTGCTGACACAATCCATGTCTTTATGCTAGAAGAAGAGCTGATCTGTGTGTGGGTGATGCTGCCTTTCCACTGCCACCCCTCGCCATGTTTTCCGTCATGTGAGTTTAGTTTTTGCCAAAGACCACTGCTGGAATCTTTGTCCTCAGAAGAACTGAATTTTCTTTCCTGATGTCCTGCAGGATGTCTAAACACAAGGACAACTCTGCACAGACTTTGAGATGCTGTTTTTTAAATGTATTACAAAAAAAGTGCCTAGCAACCACAGTTGCAATCAGTTTTGGAAGTACTTCATGTAGTGTTTCAAAGAGGCCATGTAGTTTGAATAAACTCAAATTTGTTTGCCAGTCTTTTGAGAATTAGTACCTAATGTTTCCATTGCATGGTCAGCTGCTGTGGTCTGAGCTGGACAAGATAGCCTCTAAGTTAATATCTGCATAATGCAATGGTGGAATATGTTTAATAAAGTAGTTCTTTGGAGTGGTAGTGGGGGGGGATGCCAAGTCTATTTTAATTATTTAATACACATTAATGTACAGTTAAGATTTAGGTTTTTCAGAAGGTAGAAATCTATAGAAAAGAGTATGCATCTAATAGACTTCCTTCTAACTAATAGCGCAAGTATATAACTTAGCTTTAGCCTATGTACAATGAAATAGTATTGAAATCACTCGTATAAACAGCATACACGTCCTGTTGTTGGCTTTGCTTCAGCTGTTTCTTCACATTTGGCTAAGCTCAAGTAATAAATTGCTGTAAAACTGGAATACACTCTGGAAGCAGATAAATCATCTGACTCAGTATTGTCTTTTAGTTTGCTACGAGAAATCTTTCCAATCTATGAGATCATGGATTAGCTGGTTGGACGATTTAGAGAGGCATGTAGTACTCTCCCCTTTTTTGCTGCCTCCCCTTTGAAACCTGTAGAATCTCAGCAAAGCAAAAATGACAAATGACTCCTTTTTCCAAGTTTTACCACAAATATGTATTGCAATGAAAAATCAGGCATCTGAATTGATACCTCCTTGTTCTATGTAATTTTGGACATTGTAGGTGGCATTTATCTCATGAGATGTAGATTAACTCCCTGCCCATTGCAGGTGGGCAGAAATCTTTAAGGTCCCTTCCAGCCAAAACCGTTCTATGATTTACATGTTTTAGACAATGATTTACACTTACCTTAAAATTGGTGGAAAGAAATTAATATTGTAGAAAGTGACTCACTTCAGGTTTCTAAAAACATGATGCATAAATTTCACTGTAAAGTCCTTTTTCTTCCAGTTGATGGAAAAAGGTAATGATTAATTCTGTTGTGCTATTGATGCTACCCATGTTGGTGATATGATGTCTATTCTGTCCATCCAGGGGCAAGGGGTGGTAGTGACTGATAAGGAGATCTAACTCTTCAAGGCAATTTGTCTGGATTTGGAGTCTCCTTCATCTGCCTTTCCCAATTTCATTACAAATGTGTGCAAAAACAGTCCTTGCAAATGTCCTTTGCTGTGAGGATGAGTGGTACACTGCAGAGGCTGGTCACAAATTAGGCTAACAATACCGCTCTTGCTTGTGTGGGCAGAGTAGGTGACAGCTATTGTGACATTTTTGTTGTTGTATTGTTTGTTTATAATGTTAATTTTTTTTTTCTCTTCTGATACTATACCATTTCACTTATTTGGCTGTGTTGAAGTTGCAACTTTATTGCTCAACATACTGAGATATAATGATCTCAATGACAAGAACATTCCATCCTCAACTTGCATAACAAACAGGTTATGCTTATTTTATAATTGAACTTTGCATTCTTCATAAAATGTAGTTTTATTGTATTCTGTGCCTCTTTGCTAGCTTACTTGTACATGCATTCAAAGTGGAGGTAAAGTGAAGTGGTACTGGACTGTAAACAATCTTGTCTCCAGGTGCAGTCTTACTGAAAGCTGTTAAATTTTTTTTCCGGAATCCTTGGAAGGGAACTGCATCCAGTGAGACAACCACCATAAAAACCAAACAAGTTGTAGGTTACAGCAAGGATGAGGGTTATGTTGCCAAGACCCTACAAGAATGATGATAGTGGAAGGTACAGATGTTGTGTGTCCAAGAAAGGGTTTGCTGGGGCCTGTTGATCAGTGAGGGTGTGAGGGGAAGAGTCACACTGGCAGATGGGGGAAGGGGGAAGAAGGGAGAGAACTGTACATCTTAACAGTTATTAGTAGGAGTGATTTCTTACAGGACTGTAAATAAACCAGTACCACTGATTTACCACTTGAAGATTGATGTCTGGGCAAAATTACTGTTTCTACACACTTAAAAATTAGTGAAATGGATACTTCAATGAGGATGTTTTCTTTTGTAGCAAGGGCTAGATCATTTCAACACCAACTGTTTTTCCCCTGGGTTTCCTGTACTGCCCTGGTTTTGGGATTTGTCTGTTTCTTGTTGACTGAATTCAGAGGAAAACTGTTCCTGATGATATTGAATTTGGCAGAATGGCTGAATTTTGAATTTGGCTTGTATTGGTTAAATCAAGCTTTTGATTTGGTTGCCTATTGTCCAGTATGCTAATCCATGTTATTTCCAGCTGAGTTAAAGTGTAAAGTCATTAGAGCAGTGTGGGGCTTTTGTTTGTAGAGGAAAGGTTAAGTTTTGCAGGCAGCTTACTGCTGCCAGCATAGCTGCTAATCTGAGTTTGGGGACTAATTACCTGTAATAGCTACAGGACAGAATCCTGTGTTGAGCAGAAGTCTGATTAGGGCAAAGTTTGGAAAGCTTTGTCATGGGGAAGTTTTTACAAATTTTTCAGGAACTTGTGTTCTGATTTAGTTAATTCAGAACCAGATACCNGCTATTTATGGACTGTCAATACTGTTATATTGTTCCTGAGTTGTTTCTAATGCAGATTTTGGTAACCACAGATAGCTATTGCGGGTGTGAGAGATGAGGAAGCCAAAACTGATCTGATGAATAGATTTCAAAACTAATCTGTACTGGTGTGGTTTGGAGATGAATATATTTTTTAAAAAAAATGTTAATGCAATTTTTTCCTAGACCCTTATGATTTAAAGTTTGTATGCATTAACATTTTTGGATATGCTTTTTTGGATATACTCAGAAATAGTTGTTTTCCTTTTTTAAACACTTAACTTTGTNACTTGTGTTCTGATTTAGTTAATTCAGAACCAGATACCTTACCACTATATTCAGCCTAGTAATATCCTAATGCTGATATTTTAAATAAGGTCTGAAAACCATATAACAGAATTAACAAGCATTTTGAACTATAATAGCCTCTAGCTGTTGCGTCCGCCCTGCCCGCTAGTCTGGTGGGTGCAGACCTTCAAGCGGACCCGACACAGTGAGCCTCCGAGAGCTCGCCGGCCGGCAGGTTTCCCTGAGCAGGAAGGCTGCCACGCTCAGGGCGAACAATGTATCTTAGCTGGGGAAAGGAGAGGTCTCTCGCCTTGAAATAAAGAGACACAGTAACACGAAATTAACTGCACTCTGGGCATCCAAGGTCGGGAGACCCCGAGCTCTTGGTGCGCCGACGTTTTATTTGAAACACTGTAACCAATAAGCACCGAGCTCGGGGGAGGAACAAGAGAGGAACCACGGGTGAGGAACCAACAGGAACAATAGAGGGGAGGAGAGGGAATGACTGACAAGGGAACAGATCAGTAGACAACCGAACTACACAGAAGTTTCTAGAACTAAACAGTGACTGACAGGGCTGGCTTCTTGACAGACTGTAGAGGTGGCCAATGTCCTGCGGGGACGTCCTGCCCCTAGCTTTGGGCACGCGAACCACCTCCACACTCTAGCTATTTATGGACTGTCAATACTGTTATATTGTTCCTGAGTTGTTTCTAATGCAGATTTTGGTAACCACAGATAGCTATTGCGGGTGTGAGAGATGAGGAAGCCAAAACTGATCTGATGAATAGATTTCAAAACTAATCTGTACTGGTGTGGTTTGGAGATGAATATATTTTTTAAAAAAAATGTTAATGCAATTTTTTCCTAGACCCTTATGATTTAAAGTTTGTATGCATTAACATTTTTGGATATGCTTTTTTGGATATACTCAGAAATAGTTGTTTTCCTTTTTTAAACACTTAACTTTGTTTTAAAATTCAACAGGAGTTGTTATTATTATACACAAACCATTTAACCTCTGTATTGTGCCCTTGTACAAAAGAAATGGAAAACTCTGGTTTGAAATGGAGGAGAATTAAGAACACACGATATGAAAACAACTACTACCTTCTTCACAAAGAGCTCAGCTTTAACAGAAGAAATACAGGCTACAGACTTGCATTGGGAATGAGGGAGAAGTCAATTATGATTGCAGATAGTAGCATAAATATCCATTTTTGTTACAGTATGAATTTTTAAATCATGAGGTGAAAGCTATGATCCTTGACTAATATAACTTAAGATTATCCAATAATTTAGTACACAACTTTTTTTTAGGTTTCAAAGCTTAGTTAAATAAAACTTTGCCATTCTCTTTAAAAACTGAACATTTTTTCCCTAATTGATACTGATTTTGATGTCTTTGGTGTTCCTTTGTTCTTATTTCTCCTAACTTAATATTGTAATGAGTTACAGTGTTTCTATGTGATAGGAACAAAAGTGCTCATTTAGGAAAAATATTCTTATTACTAGTTTCGAGTGGAAAGAATGTGTAGTCCTCATCATGGATTTGTAGACTTGAAACTTCCAAATAATGGGTGAATTGTATGCAAAGTAATGACCCTTTTAATAATTTGCAGGCTTAGAGTATAGTTACTGAGTAATTCTGAATTTATTTGGGGTTTTATTTCAGTCAGAGGGAATGTTCTCAAAACTGCTGGTATAAACTAGGGGTTGGCAGATGAGGTCAATATCTGTTCTTCAATCTGTATGGTAGCTTGAAAAAGCGTAAGACTGTCTGTTACTTATATGTGTATAATGTATCTCTGTCACCTATATGAGACAGAAAAATCTGGAAGGGTGTGTAATATATCAGAAAATGTAGCTCGCTTCCTGAATGCCCAGCAGTGTCAGAATGTTGTGTTGAGCAGAACAGTGAAGGGTGATGATTGATCACTGCAGTTCCGACATGTAGATAATTGGTCATGGAACATAATTAACAGCTGGCCCTGAAGCCAGCCTCATCATCACATCTTACTGAAGTATGTATCTTTTATTTATGTATTTTTATTTCTGTCTCTTCCTTTTGGTCACTTAAAAACTTTCTTCCTCAAGAAGTCATCAGGTCTGAGAAAAGCCTTGTTTTGACCTCTGGCCAATTCTGGATGGCTATCCATTACTGATAATGCATTTGTTTTTTCTGCTGTTTTGTTTAGATGACAGTGCCTCTGCTGCAAGCAGCATGGAGGTTACAGATCGCATTGCCTCTCTGGAGCAGCGTGTCCAGATGCAGGAGGATGACATCCAGCTGCTCAAATCTGCCCTTGCTGATGTGGTCCGACGCTTGAATATTACAGAGGAGCAGCAGGCCATGCAGAACAAGAAAGGACCTACCAAAGGTTTGCATTTCAGATAGATGTAAAGTAGATAGTGCAATTCAATGAGTGTTTCATATGTATTAAAATAGGTTATTCATTAGATCTTGAAATACTAAAAATCAACAAATCAAACTCTAAATAAAATATATTTGAAATTCAACCTGTTAAAAAGAACACATAAAAATCCAGATGGTTAAAGCTGTGAGCCTTCAACAGTTTACATGAACCAGCAAAGCATTTGCATTTTCTTGGCGCTTAATCCACAATCTACATTAACCGTTGCTACCACTTCCTTACTTCTGATCAAGATATTTTATAAACTCTTTAGGGAAGGCATTGTCTTCTGTGGGTGAAACTCCTAATAGGTTGGGTATTTTTTAATCCTAAAAAATGAATTGAACTTAAGCAAAATGTAATTAAAATTTAATTTAAAATGTCTTAAATGTCAATGGATTATACAGACATAAGATAGAGCTCTAAGCTAGCACAGAGTTGACATGACTAAGGAGATGGTACAACACCAGCTGCTCAGCTATGAAAGAAAGGTTGAGCTGTGGTTGCTGCCTGACCATGTTCCAGAGCAGCAGATCCAGAGCCAGCAAGGTTCAAGGTGTGACAGATGTCACTGCTTGGCAGAATTCTGTGCTGTGCCCACGTGCCACAGCGTGTTCTCTCATGGCTCCTGCTCTGCAGGAATGGATTTGTCTATGTATAATTCAGAAAAGCTGGACCTGAACCTCCAGCACTTGGCAGTAGTAAAGGTTTGTTAGAACCCAAGCAATGTGATTTACTGTAGCATGTGAGGCTGCAAAGGCCTGGGAGGCTGCCTGTGTGCAGCTTAGAGAAACACACAAGGTATTTTAGAGTGGTCTTAGGAGTAAGAGTGGTGGCAACCTTGGTGGAAGCAAAGTAATGACTTCACAGGCTCTCTGTTGTCTAACTGAAGAAGTTTCTTTTGAGGCTCTGATACGTATTAATATTAATTTAAACCTTACTTTGTGTGAGAATTATGTTGTGTATTTATGGATTCATAATTTTCTCAGTTTAAAGTTAAGACTTCCTTTAATCTTGGTTATATAATTATGACCCTGCAACGTATATTTAGTTCTAGTCATTGATTTAACAGAGTAGGTAGGAACTACCTAATTTGCTGAACTGAGATGTCGTGTTACAAAGTTTTGTGTCAGGAGATGAAGAAAGCTGAAAAGGACAGAATTACAGAGCCAAATAATAAGTTGGTTGTGCCTCATGCTAGCTGTCAGAATATGCACTAAATATCTGTGATCTTGTCTTCATGTTCTCTTCCCTTTCTGTTATAATCTCCTTATTTTGTCTTTGTTTTATTGAAAAAAAAATTAAATATCAGATAAGTTAAATGTTACTAAAGATAGCCTCCACTGTGATAAAATGTTCCATCAAATCTGGTTGTACAAGGGATTAGGAGGCTTCATGTTGCCTGTAAAATAGATATTATCTGGTGCATGGAGGAAATAAAGTCTAGTAATTATTACTGAGTTGTAACCAAATCTGTTCTTCTTGCCTGCTGGCTTTGCTTAACAAAATACAAACCAGATTTTCATGGATTCTGTGAGCAGAGTTGAACTCTAAATCAGGAGAGGTTTTCTTGGTCATGGCAGACCATTAGAGCCATAGTTCAATGTACATTGAAAAAGAGCTGCTGTATGCCTATCTCCCTGTCTTCTATGGCTGATTTAGTGGGGTTTTGTTTGTGGGATTTGTGTGTGTGTGTGTGGTTTGGAGGTTCTTTTTATGTATATATGGCATGCGTGGTTCTTAATGTGTGTGTGAAATTACAGTGTAAGAAGTTTTACTGTAATAATGCAAATAGAGGACTACAAATGTCAATTGCTCTTCCATGCAAATTACCAGAATGAGTCCTGGTATTTGCCAAGAAAAGCCACCTAATTTTTGGAGAAGATTGGTACAGTGACTGTTTATGTAAAGAACTTTCAGTTTGCTGTACATCAGCTGTATCATGTAATGTATGGTCAGCCTTATTAAACATGAATTATAAACATGAAAGAGAATCTGAACTATTCTGATCACTTGATTTTTCCAGCTGTTTTGTCAAATATGATACTTTTCACATGATGTCCTATTATTCCTATAGTAGGCACAATTACTTTATAACAAATTGTATGCAGTTACTTAGCGTAAGACAAATTTTGGTTTGGAATAGCATTATGGAGGCTCCTGATGGAGACTCTTAGGAAAGAGGTTTTTTTAGACATGGGAGGAGCTGGAGTGGTGGCTTCTCATGCTTTACTCCTTGGGCTGCATGGACTGAACCTGTTTATTTTCCCCATGTTGTTTAATGACTCATTCCACATTTGGAATTTTAAAAAGTGGAATTTGATCCCAGACAATGTCACAGAAATTGTGTCCAGGCAAACTGGGGCTTGGAGCATACTGTATGCTGCTGCTATCATCTGGTCTATAGATGAAGTAGATCAGGATTAAATGTGTGTGTTGGGGAAGATCTGTGCCTTTCTAAAAACAGGATCCCCATGGTGCTGTATAAAGTCTGGAACAAGAATCTTCATGGGACAAACTACTTCATTTTGTTGAGTACTTCAGATTTAAAATTAATGTAAAGATTTCAAGTTTCAGATTTTCAAATTTACAATGGAAAAATCTTGAGCTTGTTTTTAGCCTTTGTTTTCTTGTTCTAAACTTGAGCTAAGCAGCTTAAAAGCAGTGTACATCATGGAAAGGGAGTGGCTTATCTTGTCCATTTATAGAGCTCCTTCCCTAATGGTGTTTTTTGTTTAGTTGTTTGGGTTTTTTTTTTTCCCTTCCTTATTTAATTCTACTACTTGGTGGAGTTTCAGTATGGCTTCCTGCCTTTGTTTTACTTGTGTTTGTTGTTTTTTCCTTCTGCGATTATTGGTTTGTTTGTAAACTAAACAGCCCTATTAATCCATAGATCAGAGTATGATTAAAAAAGCTGCTGCTGAGGCTGATAAACTTGTCAGTCCTGCTACCACAGGTAAGACCTTGAAGCACCAGAACTTCCAAAATAAACATTACTGACAAAGCAGTAATAGCAGAGTGTTACTGACTTCTAACAGCAATGACATGTTTGGGATTGTGTGACTGTGATGCCAGTTACCACTGTTGTGAACTAGCTGTTGTAAGTAAAACTAAATAGCTCCAGAGTAAGCAGTGGATTTATTAAATAATGCACAGTTTTTCTGTGTGTTGTGCAAGAGTTTCATGGTGTTGCTTTCTACACTAGCTGACCATTTAAATCTCTGTTTCCAGAAGTGTGGGTTGTGGGTTGGTGCTGGATCTGAAGCAAAACTTCTGTTAAAGGTTGCAGGGTTTATTCCTGGCTGCTGCTAGTTTCGATTTCATAAGGTTAGGAGAGTAAACAGACTCCAGCTAGTTCACTCCAGCTACTCATTAGCAGGCATTCTTTTTAAATAGCTATAAATAAGGAAAATATTTTAATAATTTATTTTTTAACTCTAATTGCTGTTCTAATTTGTCTTCTTGAAACTCATTAAAGTTTTGTGAGCTATAGAAAGCTTGCCAGGAGACAAGTCCACAACTTCTCAACTGCAGCTACCTGTGATTCTGTAGTATGCAATAGAATCAGTTTTATACATATGGATTAATTACAGCAGTGCAGCAATTAGGAAACAAACAGCAGAGCTTCCAGCACAAAGCTGTAAGGAGAATTTAATATACAAAAAATGAATAAAATAGAAGCAAATAGAATTATGATATATGAATTCATGAAGAAAAAAAATAGAGGCATGGGAAGTCAAGTAAACTGCAGATGTTTTGTGTAAGCTCTAAAGACAACATTAGTCAGTTAAAAGAGATCTTGGAAGTCAGGGTTGGAAGGCACCCTCAGTGAGCATAGAGAAAACTTCCTTCTTTTATCTCCTTTGTTGACTTTCTTTCCTGTCATCCTTCACTCTTCTAAGCCAAATAAGGCTCATTCCTTCAGTATTTCCCTTATAGGCAGTTTTCTAAATTTTTCTCCTCTGAACAAATAAATGACAAACACATAACAAGTAAGTGTATATTCTAACAAAGATTCAGGATAAAGTTTGTCTTGCAAGTTGCAGTCTCTAGTAGACCATATTTACTGACAATCTTCTGAAGGCACAGTCTTTCACATCTATCTTTTTGTTCAATTTATGAAAACTTAGGGTGAACAAGTTGATAAATGCTTGCTGTCAGTGCTACAAGAAGATGTTGTTAGAATATGACCTATAACTGTATACAATTGGTACTGTTTCAGTTTAGCCTTTTAGATCTTTTATCCTTGGCATTTTTTTTTGAAGGACATTTCACAGGTATTCTCCCTTCCATCCTCTCCAAGTTCAATGAAATTTTGTGTTCCTAAAGTGACTTGTGACTGCTGCCTTCTCTCAGGTGGTGTTTCTCTGAACCCGGGGACTTCTGGCATCTTTACAATGGCTTGTAATACAAAATCCTGTCAAATTTCAAGTGATTCAAGCTTTCTTCCCTGCTGTAGAGAGAGCACTAGTCATGTTTGCGTCTGTGTTTTGAGGCTATGATCCACAGAAGTTTTTGTGTTGGTACTCATTGCTTGCAATTTTAAACACTGTTTTTGCAACTAACGTCTAACTACTTTAATTAGGCTTTTCTATTCTAATCTTAATTACAGCTGTGACATGTAGATCCTTTTTTTGAGCCAGCGTTTGATCAGAAGAATGTAGGTAGATAATGCCAGCTTATTACCTTCACTCTTCTGCTGATTTCAGTTGCTTTTGCTGAATAAAGGGGACAAATCCTTTCTGTCCAACATAAGCCCACATTCTTTGAAAAAAGACCTTTTGAGGGGAGCAGAGATTTTTTTAATAGATAATTTGCTTGTGGAAAGCCTCCAAGAAGACTGAGGGATGAAGAGCAAGAGTTTCTGGGATGACAACTTGCCTTGATTTCTAGCACTCCTCTGGATGCTATGCAGGTGGGCAAGAGACTGATGGACTTTTGAGAGAGAAGGATTGGTTTTGAGGACCAGAACTACTTTTGCACTTACCACTAAGCTGCTTGATCTAGGACAGAGTTTTTACTTGATAGGACTATTATTATTGTTGTTATTATTATTATTATTATTAATTATAATAATAATAATTTTAAATAATTCTTCAATGTAAAACCCTCATCTGTGCTGAATTTGGCCATAGTGACACAAAAATGACACACTACATGGAAAATTTAAAATATTCTAATGTTGTTTGCTGAGGAAAAAACACAGAAAATTAAATGAAGACAATGATTTCATCTTATGTTTGTCTTACAGCAAGACCACTGGTACAAACCCTGCCTTTAAGGACTACAGTTAACAATGGAACTGTGTTACCAAAGAAACCAAGTGGCTCTTTACCTTCTCCATCAGGAACCAGAAAGGAGACTGTAACACCAGCACCAAAAAGGTAGGCATCTATGAGAAACTTTATAACCATGGAATTGAAAACATGGTATAGCTCCTCTTTTAACCTTCTAGATATGTAATTTTTCTTACTTGCAAAGCAGCAGCCTAAATATTTAGTTCGGAAAGAAAAGGAGATGGATTTCATTCTAAGAGGCTTTAAATTTATTCATTCTAATTACAATTAAGGTTATTACCATGAGTATTGAAGGAATGCACACTGCTTGGTCTTACTGGTTTATGTTCTTTTCTTGCTTTTAAGAGTTTAGCATAGAGAGAATAAAGCGTTTATACTGTGCTGTTGCCCAACATCATGTAAAAAGGGGTGCAAAAATTCTTTGAGGACCTAGTAAAAAATACATAGTCTGCAGAGAAACAGTGTTATCATTGCAAATCAGTATGTTATCTTTGGTGGTTTTCTCTCACTAACAAAATTATCATATAAACTGCATGCACAGTATTAGCATCCCAGGGCGGAGGAAAATTCTATGCCTAGCACATATTTATGCAAATGAAAACATCCATCTTTAGATATCTTACCATTAGCATGTATTTAAGCCCTTTTAAAAATTACTGCTCTGTCTCAATTTGCTTTGTGTGTAGTTGTTTTTAAATAGGCTAAATGTTTTATACATCTGGGTTATAAGGAATGGAATGGATTGGGTGAAGCAAGTTCAAGTTATACATGGCAGTTGTTGTGGTGCTGATCTGCTGTGTGGTTTGTCTGTAAAAGATAATAGTGTGGGGTTTTGGTTGGGGTGTTTTTTGTACATTTCTTTTGTGTGTCTCCTCATCTTTTTGTAGTGGTGATACTGTCAGCTCTTAGGGAGGGTCAGTTGTAGAGATCAGAGCATTAACCAGCTAAGATCTGAGATCTCTCTTGTAAAGAGAATTTTTTCCTCCAAGTGGAGATGGTGGCTAAGGATATGCCAGTTTTTGTTACTATGTTGAAGGGGACTGATTTTCAAAAAACTCCAGGTTCTGTTATTGTAGAGTAGAGAGAAGTTACTCTGTGCACAGTTAAAATTGGAAAATATCATATTTGTTTATGTCACAAAAATGAACTCCTGTGAGCTCCTATGAGCTGGAGCTTGCTGCAGCTGTACGCTTTGTCAGGCTGGTCTGAATCAGCCCTTAAGATAAGAGAAGAAAAGCAAATACTGTCCAAACTGTTCCATTATTAGATTTGTATTATCAGAAATTTGAAAATGGGTGAAAGATCTTTCCTTTTAGAAAAGGAAATGTATTAGTGTTTACAGAGGGGTACTATTTAGTACATGCTGATTTTTAAAACACATTTGTTCTTCACAAATTATTTTTTCTTAATAATTAGCATAATTTCATTCTTCCTAATTCCGTTTCAACTAGTAGCCATAAAACATATGAGAGCACAGGCATTGGGAGGTTTCACCTGTGTACAGAGGGTGTGATTCCCGAGTCTCTGTGCTCTGTCTCTAAGACTGAGCATTGGACTTTCTGCCCTAGAGCAGGGTGGATGAAGTGCAGGTCAGGATCATACTCCTGCTTTATTCTTGGAGGCCTTTATGTAGTTCAGGTGTTCCGTCTGGTGTTGCCTGCAGCCTGTAGGCATTATCCTAGCTTAGGATCCCTGTAGATAAGTGGCACCCTGTATCCCTTCCACCTGACCTACGTGCAGCCTGAATACCCAGAATGCCAGTGGGGAACTCCTTAGAGAGCACCATTAGGGAGTATTTTTAGACTGTCTTGATTCCTGTATGTGAAATTCCTCCACAGGGCAAGTATTTAGTGTCCTTTTTTTATGCTTTGTCCCTTCTCATCGCTGAAGAAGCTAGGCTGAAGGTGATTTAAATATGCAGCTTGAAAATGTGTATTCAGTTTTGGAAAAGAAAAAATATATATAGACAGTTTTGCTGAAATAGGTGAGCACTTACTAAGAGTGCTTAGGAGGGCAGGATTGCTTAATGTCCTGAAAAAAGCAGTTGTGAATTCAGGTGCTGTAGAATTATTATTCCCTTCAAATGCTCTAAAATTCTGTATTGGCATCTTTAATGTGAAAATATTCTTTATTGTTACCTTTATTAAACTATATTAAAGCATACTTCTGTGACTTTCCTATAAATATACTTCAAGAGGAATGAAGTGGAATGGTAAGGACTTCATCAATTAATTACTGTACAAAACATTTTTTCGTACATTATTCTGTAATCATTTAATAGTGAACCTTGAAATAACTGGTCAGATTTCAGGGTTTTATAGTAAATGGTGTTCCACAAATTTGGTATTCAAAGATGATACAGCAAGTGCTCCAAATATCTTTCTTGTGTACAGTCAAGAAGAATAATTCATTATGCATCCTTAAGAAGAATTCAATCACATTTTGTATTTATACTGGTCCCTTTTACCTTCAGAAACTGCACGTGTTTATGCATAAAACAATAAAGGAAATACATCAGCAAAATCAAATACCTTCCTTTTTCAAGGGGTAGGACTTGTTTATTTGTGCTAGCAGCTTTTCTCAGTGTTGCACAGTTTACAGATGGTGGGAAATTTCAAGCTATTTTTTAGTTCTGATTTCTGCTAAGCAGTGCTCTTTTCTTATGAACTGCTTCCAGAACTATGGCTAATTTGTAGTGTAGGTATTCTTTAGTCCAAAATATGGTCATGTGGCACAGCAGCTGTAAATAGTATTAAGAGCTGATAGATGTTTTAAAACTTAATTTCTGCTTGAATGCTTTTAGTAGTTTTTCTATGCAACACAGGTGCATAATTGAAAAGGTAGGATTTGAAAAGTGAAAGTAAAGTTAAAAATAACAATAGAAAAGGAAAAAATTTTTTTTGCCCAATCATCTTCTAAACTTTTCATCTGCTGTTGAGATTGACAAATATCTGCTAGGATTGCAATAGTGAAAAATAGCGTCTTCCATTTTTTTGTTACCTGTGAGCTCATGTTCAAGAGAAAGTGCAGGTGAGTGGAGTCTTTCTTAAATGTATAACTGCCTTATCTTACAATCAAATAATTTCTGATTCCTCTCTTTTTCTATGCTTAGCAGTGTTTAGCTTAAGACTCTATGGTGTCCAATTGAAATGACATCAGTCTGTCCCTTGAAACAGTTTGTTGTGCATTATTTATGTAAATATATGCAAATAGTCTGCATGGGGACTAAGTGTACATCCATACATTCTCCTGCTTAGAGACAGATGTATTTACTGGTATGTCTGCAGACACAATCTCATTTCATGCAATAGCTGTATTAAATGTTGGTTAACTCATTTGAACCCACAGGTTGGTATACGGCTTATCTGCCTTGCTGGATTACCAAGGAGATGTGGTTCAAAGTTCACTACATTTTCTGATTTCCCATTTAATATTTGAAATGGAAATGACTTCTTCTGGCAGGAATATAAATTTGGAGGTAATAAAAAAGGCTTGAGGCTGAAAGGGTGGAACTAGCAGGCTTTTATTTGAGTTCTGCCATATATTCTCTCAGTGACCTTATGCAAATCATTTAACCTCTATGCATATTGCTTTTCCATATGTAAAACATGTATCTGGATATCAGTAGGTTCTTATAGGGCCTAATGTGATAATTAGATCCAGATCTTGCAAAGCGTTGAGTAACCTCAACTGCCTCTGACTTCAATTAGAATTGAGGGCATCAAACCGCACTTCAGCATTCAGATCTCATACAGTCAATACCCAATTATCCAAGTTAAGGAAGGACTGAAATAACTTGAATTGAGCAAAAGCAGAAATCCAAAACATGGATCAACTGGATTATAAAATCATATGGTGGTAATACCATGCAAGATAGAAAGCCTGATGATGCTGGTGGTACTGGGACCAAATATTGTGGTCAAGCACCAAGAGGAGCTGCTGCACTCAGGCTCTGGGGGCCATGTGAACACAGCTGGGAGGCTCTGGGTGCCAGCTAGTTAAAGGGGAGCTGGAGTGATTCAGAGATGGGCTGAACAATCACCTGACATGGATAGACAGTCAAGAGTTGCCTGGCTTTGTAAAGTGTTTCCATATCATCTTCACAAGAAACCTTTGATCAGAGGATTTGATTTTCATTTTAATATATTTACTAATTCTATGATGTAGAAGTATATAAGCTATTTTGACTAACAACTTTTTGAATGCTGCCATAGTTTTATTCTGAACTTTATGCTTAGAATAATTATTTGAAATTTTCATTCCGAATAAGATAAGTTTAGTGTAATGTGAGCAGAACTTTCCCTTCCCCCTGCACTCTTTCTTTGGCATGTAATGTGGCTTGAAGTTTGCTGCTTAACACTAAATTTGTCTTTGGAATTTGGCCAGTGCATAGTAGTGATGTTTTGTGTTCCCTATTAAAATCTACGGTTTTGTGACTCATCTAGGATAGCTTTGTTTCCAAGAGTTGAGGAGGGAAAAGGGGGGAAAAAAAATTAAGGGAGGAGAATGCAGACAGTACCTTTCCCAGTAGGGATGCTGGTGCAGGCTGCAGGCTAACACATACTTTGCCTTTCAAAAGGAGACAATCAGTCATTCTTTCTCCCCCAGCAGATTGCAATGTATTACAATGGTGCAAAACTCCGACAATGGAGATCAAAAGGAAGAAGCAGGAACAAAGAAAACATAAAGAGCTTTGTTTGCAGGGAGAATAAAATACTTTAATATGATAAATTCCTGTTCTTCTAAACTCTGAACACATGGCCCCTAGGAAATTGTTCAGTCGCCTGGAATTAATGTTGCGCGTTCTGTTGGGGGGCAGCGATGGTTTGTAACTGGCACACACACAAACTCTGCATCGAACCTTCAATTAAATGCTCTGTGTAACACTCGACTCTCAAAGAAAGTGGTTTAAAATATTTAGAATATAAATTAAAAATAAAATCCCTCTCCACTGAACTTTAGGTGGCAAAACTATTATGCTACTTCACAGTATCTCTAACAATTAAAGTTATTAGTGCATTTTGCTCAGAGGCGTAATGAAATTGAAGTCATATGTTATTCCTGAATTCATTCTAATTGATTTAAATGAGGGTCAGAATGAGTGCTAGACAAAATATTAATGCCATCAGTTTCTGTCTTAAGAGCATTGTGCGCTAGTTTTTAGTTTCTTTTATTAAAAAGCTTTTATATTTTCCCAAATAATTTTAGTAATAAAGTATATATCTTTTTAATTTTGGCCAGATTTGTTCACCACAATTCAGTAATGCAACTACCTGAAACATTCATGCTATGCAGTGGTATATGTATGTATATATGAGGATTTATTTTCTTGTCTTTGTTGTTGCTTTTTTAATAGTCTTTGTCTTTTAGCTGGATCATCTGTGGTGTTCCTTCAGATAGCCTCTTTGATTTCTTTTTTTTTCAAATTTTATTTTTGAGTCGCTTTACAAATGGTCAGTCTGTTGGGGCACTGCTGAGATTTTGTCATTCAAAGATACATTGGTGTTCTTAAATGTATGGTTTGAAATGATCAAACATCTAACTGAGTCAATAAGCACTTTGTTGTTTACTCTTGCACGTGACTTCATATCTTGAAAGCATGCAATTTTGTCTTAATGTAAGTCTTGTAAATGTCTTGTTTCCACATTTTATTGTTGCATTCACTTTTTATTCTGCTTTGTTTACGCACCTCTCAATCTGGATTAAGCAGGTCTGTGAATCTTCTCAATGCATGCAAACTGAAAAAGCCTGCTCTAAGGTGAGGGATCCTTAATAGCTTTGTAGTGTTGAAGTTCAGTTGTTTTTCCTTTCCATTTCAATTCAACAGATAGAAAGTGGCTGTTTTAGTAAAAGCATTAACATGATAGAACTGTAATTATTATTGCCATTTTAACATTTCCAGAAGTACATGTCTAAAACTTTCTCATCACTGATAAATGCATCACACAATTTATATAATAACAATGCCAGTGATGGTATCTGCATTATTTCATACTAACATAATTTTATTATAGGGGTGTTAGACCACATTGCTGTCTTAAGTTAAAAATTGTGTAACTAAATGTTATCTTCTTAAATAATTGCAAATACTCTCCTTTCATATCACTAATGTGGAAGTCAAATTCTGGAATCCAGTTATACTCTTACAAACCTGTAAGTTAAATGAGTATTTTCTGTTTTAAATTCCTCCTCAGGTGACAGTGTATCTACTATAGCCATGGATATAATCACTGGTGTTTAACAGTAGCTACCGAAATATGTTTAATGCCAAAATTGAACTCATATAATGGAATTATAATCCTTATTTCCAACCACCAACTAATACTTCTCGCTGGGCTTTTGTTGTTGTTGTTGAAAGTTTAAAATAAAATTTGTCAGAAGATAGCATTACTAATTTGTTTAAGCAGTGATGGACATAAATCATAAGGGTTTAAAAGAACTTTATACCTGGGGTTAAAGTAGTTTTTTTACTGATATGAGACTTCATTATTCAGAAAGAAGATAGAATTAAACTTTTAAATTTTAGTCCCACCCTTTAATTTCGTATCCTCTATTTCATCTTTTGAATGTTGACAACTATAAAAATAAAACCCCAAGCAACATTAAGACTAGTTTCAAATTGTTTCTGTGACTTAAATTTTGTCTAAGATTAGTATACTTTGATAATATCCTTAATTTAATTTCAGTGTAGGCTGATGTTGACGCCTCTTATCCTTAATGAAGAAAATATGCATCAACATCAGCCTACACTGAAATTTCCTTAACAAGAAAGGATGCCAAAATAAAGATTGGATCCTGACAAATCATACAGGATGTTTCTGTAATTAATGTATATAATAGCGGAAGGCACATGCTAATAAAACTATTTAATGTGAAATAAACATGTTCAGTATCAAGGTTTTATTTTTTAACTGGAGTAGTATTAAATTGGATGATGTTATGAGATGTGGGGAGAATAATTAACTATTAACAGTATATTCTTTAATTTACTAGAGAAGGTTTTTTTCATGCGTTTGACATTGAGATGACTTGGATAATGTTAGTCTAGTGTAGGAAGTACACTTCTGAAATTAGGACAGAGTTAAATTCTTGTTGCTGCCTTTTCTCTTCCCCTATGAATGTATTGTGTTCTGTCTTTGTGTAATTTTGCATTCTGCTTGCTCTCTTACATTGCTTTCTCCACAGAAACAATATTTTTTTAATTTCAGCCTAATCATTTGAAGCTTGTTTTTATTACAAGAATGCAGCACTGAACATCTGTCCTACCATCGCATGTACCAGAAGGTTTTTTTGTCAAGCTGCCTAAGATGCACCTTAACACGCATCGCCTCTGCAGATCCACCCCTGCATGGGCGCTGCCTTCTTTTCTGAAGGGCAATTGCTTTGCAGAAAGACTCTGGTTCAGGTGTTCCCATCATTTCTGTAACCGAGTCTCAGTTGAGGTGTTGGAACATTCCCCTCCTTGCTGGTAAAAAGACACAGTGGAGCAGAAATAAGTTTGGGGTATTTTTAAAGCAGGTGGTGTACAATTGCTAAGCTGAGCACTTTTTGACCAGGCAGAAAAGTCTATCTTGTTTCCTCTAGTTATGCAAAGCCAACTTACAGCACACACAACATGGGACAGAGCCAGGGGAGCTGACTGAGATGACAGGGTAGGGATAGCTGTTAGGGACTGATGGGGAGGTTCGGAGTAGTCCTCAAGAATGCATGAGATGAGTATTCTGGTAAGCAGAGCATCTCTGGGGGTGTATGGAGGCCAATGGGGAGGTGGCTGGGGATGATAAAAGGTGTGACTAGGATGAGACTGACCTTAAAAGAGGAAGTACTGAAATTTTCACAGTGGGATGGAGCTTGTGGTTGGGATTTGGGTAGAGAGATGTGAGCTTGAAAGCAGTCATTGCTGTCCCTGGGGTGAGAGAGCTGCTGAAGGTGATTATTTAGTATGGGTATTTTATGGGTAAAAGGGATATTTTCATTCTGCTTTCTGCAGGGGAGAAAACTGTACAGGACTGCAGTGGGGGGAAATGAGACCTCACACTCAGTCCTGTCATTCAGCTGCCCCCATGGGGTGATTCCTGCCTGCTGCCTGAGCTCCCCTGCTGCAAAGAGCCTGCAGCAATGTGTAAAGCATTACCCGCTTGGGGGCCGTGCCCTTAGCTGCTCCCTCTCTTGCTAGGAGGCACTGCTTTAGGTGGAAGTGCTTTGGTCAATATTTTGTCTGCTTTAAGGTGTAAGTTCTGACTGAGCTTCTCTTAATTTACTAAGTAATACTGCTTGTGTTTTGGCTCACATTTTTCCATCAGAGAGAGCTGGATATCTAAGGGTGCCATAAAGCCACATGAGATCTCCCTTGATAGCTATCTTGGCAGGAAGGATGGTTGAAGAGTGAGAGGATAGGGCGAGCTCTAAGCCTTTGAGAAAACTCCTGTCAGGACATGTGGGGAATCTAATATATTCATACATGTAACTAGGAAGCATACATTTTTGTCAGCAATAAAATAAATGCAGGCTAGCTCACCATTAATTGCAGTTTGGAGTATGTTAAAACTAGTTTTGAACCACAGAATAATTGATATTAAATGAAAACCCAAAGTTAGCTTGCTTATGTTCAAATTTTGACATACTTTTGGCATTCTCTGCAGTCTGGCTGGAATTGTCAGGCAATATGTTTTCCCTTTAAATCTTTCACTTCTTTGTAAAAGAATCCAAAAGTTCAGAAGTATGGAGTGGTAGTTAGAGATTTGAAACATGACCTGGAAAAAAGATTGCAACTATTCTATGAAATTGGTTTAGCCCATCTTCTTTTTTATGACTCAGGAAAAAGCAGTATGTTTGTCCCTGTTGCACCAGGTACTCCGCAAAACTCTTACATAGGCTCTTTAACAAGCTAAGATTTTTTAAAAATCGTAGTTATTTTTTAGGGTCAGCTCTACTAGATACATTTCTCAAAAATATTTATTGTAGAATATATATTTTTACAAGTGCCACTGTGAAACTTGCTCCTTGTTTTATTAGCACCATTAAGAGAACCAGTTCAGCTGAGCGTGTGTCCCCAGGAGGTCGGAGGGAAAGCTATGGAGATTCCAAAGGGAGTCGCAACCGCACTGGTTCCACCAGCAGTTCATCTAGTGGTAAAAAGAACAGTGAAAGGTAATGTTATCTAAGTATCTATCTCCTTTCTCTGCCTCCTGCTCTAATAATTAAATTAGTTTCTTTAGTGAACTTAGTTTTTCTTGCTTAACAAATATTGGAAGCTTTCTTTTTTTTACAAAGCTCCAATTCTTGGACCAAAGTATATATTAAAAAGTTTGAAATAAATCAGGTTTTCATATTGAAATTAAATTTATTTGCCTTATTTCCAAACTATAAACACTGTGAGAACCTAGAGTTTCCCAGAGAAGTTCGTAATTATTAAACGTGTCTTTTCTAGTATCTTAGTGGTTTCCCTTGGTCATATTCCTGACAAATACTTCTTTGAGTTTCTGGTTGTGGTGCATTGACCCCAGCTGGCATCTAAGTACCACACAGCCATTCACTTCCTGTCCTCCAGTGGGATGAGGGGAAGAAAATAGGAAGAGCAAAAGTGAGAAAACTCATAAATCAAGAAAAAGATAGTTTAAGAAGTGAAGGAAAGAAGAAGAAAAGCCGAACAATTGCTGGGAACCATGCACTCACCACATCCCATGTGTAGATTGATGTCCAGCCAGTCTCTGAACCATGAATGCCTCGGTCTGAGGGCCATATTAAAGATAAATGAAGGGAGAGGTTTACATGCAAGTGCTGTTCAATGAAGTGGAATGAAGTGTTGCCTATCTCTGTATATCTTTGATCTCTGTGCTGACAACACAGAGAGAAGAGAATATCTTGTCCAAAGGTTTCAGAATTAGGATGGCCTTGAACAAATAGCTGTTTCATTGAGCTTCATCAGTATTGTCAGTATAGGTTAAGCAGTCCTTGCATGTATTTCCTAGTCAGAATTTAGTTTTGGCCATTTCATTTGACCTGTTCTATTGCAGTTTCCTGTGCAAGAAATGGTGTTGATGGTACTGTTTCACTGTCTCACAGATGATGTGACCATAAAAATGCATTGTTAATGAAGATCACATAATAACCTAATTAACCTGCTCTGTCTGGGCATCAATGCCATTATAGGAGTCATTGTGATTGTTGTGGCACAAAATGTTCCTTCCTTTTTGTCCCTTCAGTATATTTGCTTGAGTAAGGAGTGACTGAGCTGGTTGTATACTATTTTACAGCCCAAATATGGGTGATTACAGTATTAATAGCTTGGTTTCTGGCTTATGTTTTCAGCTATGAAGCAAGACAGCAAGTGTGCTAACTATGGAACTTAGAATAATAATGGGTTGGGATAAAAGGGCAGACTAGTGAGGGTGGTACTTTGTGGCTGTTTGCTACAAGCTGCCTGAGCAGCAGGGAGTGCATGAGGTCTTTTAAAGGTGACTTGAAGCAGCCTCAAAGTCACAGGCCCTGGTTCTTGTGGGGGACTTTAACTACCCGGACATCTGCTGGAGAAGCAACACAGCAAAGCACAAACAGTCCAGGAGGTTCCTGGAAAGCATTGATGACAACTTCCTGTCACAGGTAGTGGAAGATCCCACAAGGAATGGTGTGCTGCTTGACCTTATGATAACAAACAGGGAAGGCCTTGTTGGAGATGCGAAGGCTGGAGGCAGCTTTGGCTGTCATGACCATGAGGTGGAGTTCAGTACCAGGAGATGAAGCGGGGCAGCAAGTAAGATTTTAACCATGGACTTCAAAAGAGTTAAGGTTAACCTGCTCAGGGATCTTCTTGGAAGAATCCCATGGGAACAGGTGTCTGCAGGGAAGAGGGGTCCAAGGGAGTTGGTTGATATTCAAGGATCACTTTCTCCAGGCTCAAGAACATTACATCCAGATAAGCAAGAAATCGGGAAAAGTGGGCAAGAGACCTGCATGCGTGGATAAAGGAGAAGGTTTTCTGGTGGACAACAAGCTGTCCATGAGCCAGCAATGTGCCCTGGTGGCCTCGAAGGCCTGTGAAATCCTGGGGTGCACTAGGAAGAACATTGCCAGCAGGTTGAGGAAGGTGGTCCTATACAAAATCATAGAATTGTCAAGGTTGGAAGAAATCTTTTAGGTCCTTGAGTCCAACCATCCAATTCTGCCCCTCTACTCAGCCCTGGTGAGGCACATCTGGAATGCTGTGTCCTGTTCTGGGCTCCTCGGTACAAGAGGGACATGGAGCTCCTGGAGTGAGTCCAGCAGAGGGCTACAGAGTTGATCAAGGAACTGGAGCATGTCTCTTACAAGGAAAGGTTGAGGGAACTGGGCCTGTTCAGCCTCGAGAAGAACCAAGTGAGAGGAGGTCTCAATATCTATAAGTATTTGAAGGGAGGGTGGCAAGAAGATGGAGCCAGGTTCTTTTTGGTGATGCAAAGCAATAGGACAAGAGGCAATGGGCAGAAACTGATGCACAGGAATTTGAGGAAAAATTTCTTTGCTATGCAGGTGACCAAGCACTGTAACAGATTGTCCAGAGAGATTGTGGAGTCTCCCTCAGTGGAGATATCTGAGAACTGTCTGGACACAATTCTGTGCCACAGGCTCAGGTATAACCTTTCTTGAGCAGGGAGGTTGGACCAGATGAACAACTGTGGTCCCTTCCAACCTGACCTGTTCTGTGGCTTAGTGAAAGGCTTAGCAAATTAAAGGAATAATGAAAAAATTTAAATATTATCAGAGAAAATGTTATAAAATTGTAACCAAGGGAGATGTAATATTTACACAAATTAACATCTTGTTTGCATTCTGCATCTATGCATGTGAATGAAGTTTTGAAAAGCCAACAGAATTCCACAGGACTGGACCTTCTGGTACTTAAGGAAATTTGTCTCTATCTTAGCATCTGAATTTTCTTCCCTTAAAATTTTTTGTAAGATAGTTTTAAACAAAAAATAAGTAATTGGTGTGGGTTTTGTTTCTAAAATTTTTGTACTTCAAGATTTCTAAAAGACAAATATAACTGAAAAAGATTTACTGTAGTAATACATAATATCCATAAATAAATATTACTTTTGGGAGGAAAAGCAATCTATTATTAGTTTACTTAGCAGCAAAGAGTGTCTTTCTGCATGTGCGGATTGGAACAAAATCATTTCTCAGACCCTTGTAGCACAGAGAATGTGTACCTGCATCCATCCGAATCAGCTAACCAAGCATCAACAATCTTAGGGACAAGTGAGCCTGAAAGGTTTAAAAGGCAAAACCAAGCAAAACCCATAATGACCAGTGAAGGGACAGCTAAAAAAACAGTTCACTCTTAATTTAAACTGCAAATTCTGTGAAGTGTTGCAGTGGTGCGTAACTTCATGCAGCTACTTTGCCTTGGTGAAGTCATTAGCATGGAGCTGCTGTTTTCTGTATTGATCTTTTGAAATGGTTGGATTTTTTTTCTAAGGCTTTGCTTTTTTTTGCCTCTATGTATAACTTCCTACTCTATCACACATATCAAATTATATCAATAGCTATTATGTGGTGACCTTATTGATTAAAATAACCTTAGCTTCTATAAACAAAAGAAATGTCTTATGGATAGTTTTTGTTAAAAAACCAAGTTTCTATACTTAGATGGGTAGACTTGTTTTTGGAATATCAACAGCAATTATTTCACCTACCAATGGTTAATCTAATTGCTTTTCCAATTTGCTGTAGTAATTTACTGTGGTTTTTGAAAAAGTTTTAACAAATGTGATCCTACAATGCCCTTGCTCTGTGTATTTTGTCTTATACAAAACATGTCATTCGATAAAGTGTCCAAAAGATGCGTTCAATGTGTGTTCTGCAGTTGGAAGATCTACACATCAGAATCTAAATACAAATCAGTGCTTTGCAAAATTTTTTTTTTGGATATATCTCTGATCCTGCTACCTGCTTAAGGTGACAATTGCCTGAAATTTGTTTTATGTTAAATCTACTAAACACATAAAGTGAGACTATTGGTCAGGTTATTCACTTAAATTGAGGAAAGCTAGGACTTCTATGAGCTATATAGATGTACCGTACACTTGAAAATTTATTCCAGAATAACAGAGAAATAAAAACATTGCAACAAAATAATGGTTATCTGCAAAATGTTTTGGTTTTGCTTTAAGGTTGTCCACAGTACCTGAGATGCATTTTTAATTTTAACTTACTACTTTAACAGAAACTCAATGGTTATGTCATTTTTCAATTGTTAGGCCACAAAGGGTTGAGCAACAGCACTGATCAGAAATCACTAACTTAGGACTTGGGGAGGAGGTGTAGCACACAAGGCTTGCAATGCTTAAGTGCAGATCTTCCAAGGAACTAGTCAAGAGCATGTCTTAGATTGCCTCAGCTGGCGCTAGTGATGTTGGTACCACTGTGAAAACAATCATTGAATGGTTAGAGACTTTTCCCCTCATTTCTGTCCCATGCAGCATGTTCAACACCCCAACTTTCACCTCCTTGAAGAATAAGTATCCTTATCCTGTGGAAGAGGCTGGCTAAAGAGCTACCTCATGCTTCCTCTTGAAACTGAGCCACCATGCTAAAAAAGCAAGAGTTATGGGAAGTAAAATGATGATTCTGTACACTGGGACTAAGACTGTCCCCCAAAAGATGGCTTTATGTGTGAAAGAGTGAGGAAGAGTGTGTTAACCTAACCATACACTCACAGTCTGTTTGTATCCTTGACCCCTTTGAATCCCTTCCAGCTTGAGATATTCTATGGCTCTTTGTTTTTCCAAGCATATAGGGTTGTAGGCTGTTATGCAAAGCCAGAATGCTATAGAAAGCTCTTTTAAGAAGCTTTGAGCATAAGGAGATGATCATAATCTCCCATGCTACTATGAAGTGTCCCTACTCCTGTTGCTATCAGCCAGGAATAAGCCTTCCTGAGGGTTAGTTAAGTAGGATGTGACTCAAGTTCAGGAAGAAGGGTAGCCAGAGGTCTGAGCTGTTTGTGCTTAGGGTTTGTATAATTAGAAAGTATAGATGATTTGCTTTATTACTGTCATGAATCAGCCTTTCACATTGGCTTGATTAGCTTGAATAGTTCGGCATGATCTGTTCAGAGCTAGGGGCTGTTTTGTCTCTAACATGGCAGCATTTCTGACTAATGCTCCATCCCATGAAGTTTTTTTGTTTTCTAAAAATATCTTCATTCATAAGAGAAAATGTTCATCTTGTTGTTAACAATGGCAGCACATCATGCTGTTTATAGAAATGGCATTGGCTGTGTATGCCAGCTTGAAGCATGTATTTTGATGCATGATTAACACAAAGGCTGATACTATGGAAAGTTGCTAAATCGGGAGTAGAATCAGAATTGGTTTGGTTTGGTTTGGGTTTATCATGAAGTATAGTATGATTCTCAATAAAAGTGTCAAACCAAAGCAAAGGGAAAAATACAATAGAATTATTTGCTACATCTTTCATTGTAGTGAGAGAGAATCTTTCATGCTTAGTAAGAAAACTGTGTGCAAAAATCCAACAGAGTCTTGTTTGTTTTTTTGATTTTTCCTTATCTACCCACTGCAGTCTAGGAGAGGATGTTGAGATGGCATCAAGCTCTAGGAATACTTAATGCTTCAGCATTTGTCCATCAGAACGATAGGGGGTTCAGCCCTTTTGGGATCACCCTAAGAAACTTACAGCAGTTATCTGATACTTCAAAAGCTTTATTGCATTAAAAAAGAGGGATCTAGGAGGAAAAATAACTGCATAATATAAGTTTGTGTCCCTTCCATTGTTCATCAGAAACAACACCCTCAAGCTTGATTTACAGGGGCAAAGGACAAATAAATCAAATGACTAGCATTTCCTAAAGATTCCTTCCTTTTTGCCAGGGGAGTACTATCCAGAGAACTTCTCAACAATATCTTCCCCTCAAGTTTTCCCAAATATTTTCTCAAGACAAAAAGAAAAACTCATTTCCAGTTGTCTTACAGGCAGTTGTGCAGTGACAAAGAGAAGACATTTTAATCACCGTTATGTGCTTTCTGTGTTTCACCAAGTACTGTCATTCACCAAGGAACAACTGGGCAGTTCCTTGTTTTATGTTAATTCTTTGGTAAAAGCAGGATTCAAACTTTTGTTTGCTCCTTAAATCCAGATGGGAAACAAAAAATGATACAGCTGCTCGTGGCCAGTTCCTGTGTTCTCCTGTAACTGGACTAACTTCACAGAAGAAGAGAATCTGGTAGTCAGTGGAGGAAAATCTATAATTTTGAGAATCTAATGAGAAATGAATGTAAAAGTGCCATCAAGGAGGTTTACTGGTTTTAACTGTGTATGTCTGAGGATTTACTCTGTGAATAATTTAATTGAAAAAGTATTTTTATTTATACATACACTCAAAAAAAATTTGTATTACTTTAGTTTTAGTTTTATATTATATTGATACATATACGTGTGCAGACTGTATGTGCATGCTTTTAAAATAGTAATTTCTTCATTATTTTCACAGCAAACCCAAGGAACCAATGTTCAGTGCAGGTAGGAACCTTTAAAATTTTTAAGCAGATAGTAATTGTGATAACATATTTGAGTTCCCCCATTAGCCCCCTTTCTTCTCTGGATGCCTAGAAATTGGTACTGGGAATCTAAAAATGATACTTACAGGCTGCTGCTGATAAATTTTTTTAAAGTTGATCAGTTTGCTGTAGATTTTATTGATCCAATAGATTCATTTTACAGTTCTTTGTAGGAAGACAAGGACAAAAAAAGACCATGTCTTCTTACTTCACATATATCTTCTCTTTCAAAGCAGTTTTAAGGTTTTGGTAATTAAAGCAGTGCCAAGTTCCAGCTATGATGCTGTCATGTTAATCATAAAACGCTGCCCTCCACAACTGTTAAAGATTGCCACATCTGGCCCAAAGTCTTGTAATGTAATTTGTTAAATTACAAATAAAAAGGTGGTTTGCTACTACAGTTTTGGTAATCTATCTTTAATTTGAAAAGCACTTCAATTTTTTCCATCTTAGGTATTATCCCTGCTGAAAGATTTTGAAAGTGAAATAGTAGCTGTAAATATAAGCAGTGTTTGTCCTTGTCATTAGACAGTTAAAAATTTTGAAGGGTCTCAATAAAAACACGAAGCTGAGTAGTGTATGTAACAGTTATTTTTGGTCTGAAAAGTCAATGACAACTAAAATAAAGATTTATTTTAACAAAACAGAGAAGGGAAAAAACCCTGTTGATTTTTCAGATGTATTGTATTATTTTTATGCATAGTTCTGTGACAGTAATCATACATTAAGCTGAAAAAGTTGGAGATCTTTTGTTTACTGCTTAGATTGATCAGCATCCAACAAAGCTCTTAAGCCATATTTCAAGATTTAATGTAACTGATTTTGAAGTCGATAATACATGAAACTAAATAAGTACTTAAGTCTCTTGTGACAATATAATCATGGTTCGTGTCCTTTCCATAAAAACTGATGGTTTAGAAAAAGCAAATTTCTGATTTGCACAGAATATGCTTTCCTTGCCTAATTTCTCTCCTTCCCTTATACTACGTAAGCAAAGGTGTTTGTAATATTTTTTCTTGTGTCACTTTTCCCATAGATAAAGGTCAGTAATTAAACAGGTGTGACACTACATTTATGTCCATCTCATCTAGACAGAATTCCTACTGAAATGCATGTTTTTTCTAGGAAGGTTATGCTTGGTATCCTACTTAAGTATATGGTTGCATAATGGAGTTTAAGCCAGTGTTTTAATGGTAGAACCAAACAGAGCCCCCTAACTGAGGAAAGAGGTTTAGAAGGTAATTACCCAGTCTATGGCTCAGTGTTTTGTCAAGCCCCAGGGTAGCCTGCAGCAGAATAAGACTGGACAGCCTGTAGAGCAGGTATTTAGAGAGTTTATTGTATTCAAACACATCTTTATCTAGCCCTTCTGTCTCTGTCTCTGTAATCACAAGGGAAGCGCCGTGTGACACACTGCAAAGGTAGGCTTCACTTCCAAAACCTCATAGCTCTCGAAGCAAAATGGCTCTGGTGGGATAAAAGCTCAATGCATATACAGCTGTTTTCTAACTTGTGTGCATTTTGCAATGTTAGAACTTTCCTAGTTCTTTCGAGTGAAACGAAAATGTTACACTGTTTATTATATGATCAACTGAATTATAACCCTCAGGTGCACTTTAATCATAATAATGGGTTATAATTTACATTCCTGTGAATTTGAATTAGAACAAAAATGTTGAGAGAGCTATATGGCAACATGTGGATGTTCACTGTGTTTGAAATGGCATTCTGCACTTTTGCTGAAATTCGTATAGAATTTGCCCCTTTGTTGGCTGTTTTGCTGTTAGCTTAACATGATCATAGAAGCCTTTGTTTTCCCTTGCTTTTTCTTACTGAGTAGATTGTAGATTTTTCTAAATCTTAAATAAAAAGACCTAGGCCTCCAACTAATTTCTCGTTGCTTTTTGCTCAGTGTCATACATTTGGTAAACATACCACGTTGGTGTCTACGTTTAGTTAAGTTGTACTGTAAATATGCACATTTTTGATGCATGTTTATGTCTGTGATCTAATCACAGATTTATCTGCTTTTTAGAAATAGCTATAACCTAGCAGTTTTTCCACTAATCGGTGTCTTTCAGCTTTGCAATAAATGTGAATTTCACAAAGAAAAAAATGTTTGTTCTCAAGGCAAGGTCTATTAGAGAGTCTCTACCTCTGTGTATTCTTTGTACAAATTTATACCTGCAATCAGTGGTGGTCTCGTTTGCAGATCCCACTGGCATTGATGTGCCTTCTTATTTTAGTTCTTTAACTGTTAATTTATGCAACAACAGTATTAACTTTACAAAACTGCAGATATAAAAGATACATTTGTTTAAAGGTTTCACTGTTGGTCTGTCTTTGTAGTTTGATAATTGTCTGTCTTTACATCTATATCTTTACATTTAGAACTCTACTGTCTTATAAACTTAATTAAGAAAAGTATGAAAAAAAGGATGGAGATTGACTATGTAGATAATGTATTTGGGTTAGGAACAAAAACCAGTAGAGATGGAATTAATATTACCAAAAGTCAGAAATAAATACACAGTATGACTTCTATACCTGACCTAATCAGCCTAAGTTTCTCTTTATAGTTAGGAGCAAGACATAAACATATTCTGAAGGAATAATTTATATACCTGTTATCATATGCTTGGTATAGTTTACTGTACTGGTTAGTATATACGTGCTGTTTCCTAGTCTGGTGTGACTGGGTCAAATGCTTCCACTGTAGATGGCTAAATGCAAGTTTTATGAGTCCCATAAGCTTTAGGTGAGAAAAGCAGCTCAGTGAATTAAACTTTGGTTCATTCACAGCCTTTGAAGAGTACAGTCAGTAGTTGTCATTGCTGAAAATCTGTTGCCTCCCAGTACACCAGCATCAGCAGTATTGGCATGTGTTTGAAGCTCATTAAATAGATGCTGCATGCGCATACAAAAAGTGCTGTAATGCTTTGCTATTTAATGCTCTACCTTCTATTTTATTTTCCAATACAGATCTATTGGAGTAGACTTTAAAAAAACTATTCCAATATTCTATCATTTTAATGGGCATCTTGAAGTTCCAACCTTCTGTCACCATTATTTCATCATTATTATCTCTTCCTTTTAACATTAAGTTTTCTGTTGCTTTCATTTTATGTATGCATTCTGTAAATTAAGCTAGAGAGACCTAGCTGTAATTTGGCTATGACAGATCAAGTAGATCACTTTCCCATATCATTTAGTCTAAAGGCAAAATACACATCTAGTTAGGTAATACAGCATAGCTATGATGTTTATTTGTTCAATCAATGATTCTTATTAATTTAGTCAGGATTTGTAGCATATGCATATTTCCAATTAAAATAAAGCCTTAGCTTTCAAATTTAAAAAATAGTGGTATATTTGTAATGATACTTAAAAATTCATAGCATAATTTAGCAGTCCTAAATTGTTTAATTTTTTTTTTCATTTTCATGATTTTTGTTACTTTTGCCCTTCCATTTCCTCTGTGCCCACGATTATTCTGTCTAGTAACTCTACAGATGTCACTGACTCCAAAACTGCTTGATTCGCATGCGAACAAGGCTGAACCCCTTGATCTGCCGATGGAGCAGCAAGAGCCAGCACGTTCTGAATCTGGACAAACTTCATCAGAAGTTCACAGGACACCCACTTTGGCCTTGCCACTTCCCAAAAGTCCTAGTCAGACCTTCATGGCATTTCCCAGATCTCCTAGTTTTATAAGCCCCATGAAGTCCCCAAGTCAGTACTTCCAGATCTGTTATTAATCTCTGCTTCTCTCCCCCAAAAATATTTCTTACCAGTTCAACACATTACTTTTAGTATTTTCTTCTAGAAATGTTTACTTCTGTCAGCCAATTGAGTTTTTGTAGCTTCTCTCCTGTATGTCATTTTCCTTTCTTTTAATGTGCTGTCAATGTTGTCATTCCTTTTTCAATGTTTAGTAATTCTTAAAGCACATATCTTTTCTGCATGTACATCAGCATGATTCCTCTTACTAATTGATTGTGTTCCTTATTTCAAATGTATCTCTAACACTGTATCAAGTGTAAAGCATATCTTTACACTGGGATGCAAAGAATGCGACTGAGTGTTGGAAAATAATTTAGATGCTGATGCTCAACTGTAAACATTGATTAAAAATAAAATTAATTTTAAGTGGCATTTCTGCGTTAATTGTAATCTTTGATGTATTCCCCTCCATTTTTAATATTGAAAAACTGTAATATTGTAACATTTAAAAAAAAAGTTTCAATTTCAGACCTTTCTGTTTTGAAGTTATTCATGACAATGCTTAGTTCTAATTCTGCTACTCAGAATATTTAGAGGAAGAAGGGACTTTGTATGTTTTAAAAAAATTCTGCTTAGTGATTATGATTTAGGAAAAAAAAATACCTGCTAAATTTCTAGGTTTGAGATTGCATGTGATTCTGTAATTGTAATGCACCAAACTGTTATGTGGGAAGGGATGGAGGAGCATTGGAATTCTCCCCTGATGGCTTTTTTGTGTAACATTAAACATTTCTGACCTTTTGTAGAGGAAGGATACGTAAAAATGTTTCTTCGTGGACGTCCTGTTACCATGTACATGCCCAAAGAGCAAGTGGAATCTTACAATTTGGAAGCAAAAGTAGAACTACCAGCCAAGAGGCTTAAACTGGAATGGGTGTATCCTTTCTGTGCTGGAGGACTACTGGAAATCAATCATTCCTTAATGATTTGGGTTAAATAACTTTTCGAGCTAAAGTCTAGCAGGATTAAGGTCATAGGGTTCATTTATTTGCTGAAGTGACATTCCATTGAAAATAGGTGTTAATTTCTTGAGGCTGCTGTTCTTCACCTTGTAAAGCGCAGGGTGGCAGCTTAAGAAAGATTTTGCTTAAATGTTGCCTGAAGGTTAAGTCTGAAGCATGCTAATTCGCCAGAGATTAAACTAGGCATATCATAAGAATGTAGTGAGCTGGGATTATTAATTATAGTACGCATAAGACAAGCTCAGGTTTTCTTCTGGTTCTTAGCAGTAATTTATCCTTTTAAACTGTTTTATAAAATGCACACCATTGTCCTCAAGAGGATGGTACATTCAACTTCAGCACTTGAATAAGCCCTGAATTGAGTAGTGCTGTGCAACTGATAGGTTCTTAACCATAAAATTTATAAAATATAATATATAAATTAATATTTGAATTTGTATATTAAGAGGGCTTAAACACCATAAATACTGAACCAGATCTTTCCACTGACTTCTATGAGTGGACATAATTGCAGAAATCTAACTTGAAAGAAATCAGTGCTTCATTACATACAAAAGTTTTCCTATTTCACTTTTAAGTATAATGATAAAATATATTCTTTATTTTAAAAATGACATTTCACTTTTGTATAATCTTATAATAGGTGATTCAAGATAAAATATAAACACAACAAGTTCTGAGTCTATTTGTAATATCCATTATCTTTAAAGAGATGACGATAAGGTTTCTCTTTAAAGAAAAACTTCTTTTTTGGTTGCAGTGAAAATAGGAAATTACTTTGTCTACATAAAAAAAGACAGACTGCATATAGTCTTTTTCATAGTTGTATAAATAGAACTGCATGTGGTTTCAGAATGTTCAGAGAGTTTCCAAAAGTCCCTTTGTATTCACAAGAGATTAATGACAGATTTAGTAACCATTCTTATTCCTATTGCAGCTGAGCCTGTAGGTTCTGTCCCATTCTGCTGGAACTGCATAGATAGTGCGTGCACAAATAAGTGAAGATGAGTTAAAAAGACAATCCATAAAATTAATAAAACAGGTGAAATTAGTGATAAACACTGCTTGCAGCATTTTACCATCTGATTGTTGTTCAAGTTCTCACCATTTATCACAACAGAATGGAATGATGTCTTTTGCAGTTGTAAGGAGCTACTCGCTCTGGGAGCCTAAGGATGACAAGGAGAAAGTGTTAGAAAACTTGCTGAAACAACAGAACACCCAGCCATGAAACAGAGCAGAATGTCATTAGCAGCATGTAGGTGGAACCTGATGTCAATATTTCAGACTATTATAAGAAATTATAATTAGGGTAGGTCATGATTTCAGTCTCATTAGTTTCTCACAAGCTTATTTAAATGACTGAATATTTGCCAGATGGACTATTATTTTTAGTTTGAATATTCATATGTCCTTCCAGGTGTGTGTCCATATACCCAGTAGAATCCTATCTACTAAAGTTGTCTATGAATAGAAGAGGTGTGAATTAATAAAACAATCTAACTAACCCTCAGTGGTTATTCTAAATGGTGTTGAGGAGGAGGTAGTTTTTTCCAAAAATACTGTGCTAGCTTTTTCTGTTTCTAATTTATTTGCTGTTAAATCCAATCATGATATCCATACTTAATATTTGTAGCAATGACTAGGTATATGGAAGGTTTAAAAAGATAATTAAAAAATAAATTTAAAAAAGAAGGGTAAGGTAATGCCCACGTTACAGATTATAACAAGGAGAAGAAAAACTGTGAGCAGGAGCATAAGGTCATTTAAGAAGAAAGACAAATACAGCAGAAAACCAAGCAATATTGCAGGCATTCATTCCAGTTGAGTTGGAGAACCTGCACTGTTTGATTGGATGATAACAGTACTGGAATAGGAAAAAACATCTTTGTAACAGACAAATGAGTCTAGCTGTGGGAGTACAGCCAGAAATGCTCTATAATGTAGGAATGGGGATAGAGAAACAAGATATTGGAGGTGGCGTGGACAAATGGAAAGGAAAGTAGACTATGATGAGAAACAGAAGGAAGAAAACCTAGTATTACAGCTTTCAGGGCATACCAGAACCACAAAGGTTCAAAAATTACGGTCATGTTAGCAGCTGGCTGGGTAAGCTGAAAAAGGTTCACACCTTTGATATATTGTCATATGTATTAGGACATGAAGAAACAAAAATGCTGAGTGATGAAGTGTAAGGGGGGCTGGAGCAGAGATGGAAAATCCAAGTGAGAAATCAGCACTAGGGACATCAGGGCGGGAGCAGTGGCCTGCCCAGATCCATTTGAGAGCAACTCACTTGGCAAGCAAGAGGTTTGAAACAAAAACTGCAGGCCAAATAAAAAGAAAAGGTCAAGGTAACACTCCCTGAAGTGCCAGCTCACCAAATCCAAGTCAAAGCCACCAAATCCGAGTGTGGGAAACAGTGAGGAGAAGGAGGGATCAACCCCAGGAGTTTGCATCTGAGAAAAAAGGCTGATAGAAAGAAATTGAGTGTTTGACAACAGCAGTCATGTGAAGGGTTGAATGCAGCATTGTTCCCCATGGGAAGAATAGTAAAGAAAGGAGATTTTCCCTAAAGAATGTAATCTTTCCCATTTAATGGCTATTTTTGTGTGCTGAGATTTGTTCCTTATGAATGTCTGTGTAACATTCTTCACTTTTTTTTAGAAGTGCAATTCCTTACTCTAACTTCAGCTGCTGGTTCTCCATAGATTTGATTAGATGTTGTTGAGCTAGGGAAATATTATGTTCAATTCGTAAAGGTATCTGGCCTTAGAAAAATATATTTAAACAAATAAAGCATTGCCCAGCAATCTGGAGTAGTAACACCAACCATCACAAACAGATTCAAATTGATAGTAAATTCTTTGTCTTTAAAGATATTGATTGTTTCAGAATCATCACATTTTAATATCTCAAAGTTGAAACTTTGGCTGCGATGTTTCAGTTTATGAGACTAAAAGCTCTATTTCTGAATTCACACTTTAATAATTGGGTATGCAGCACTAATTCTATTGCATTTGTAAGAAAAAATCAGCAAGATGTTTTTTCTAAAATAGGTATGTTATATAGGGTAACTATTGACCTTATTACTGCAACAATGTTAACACGACTATTTTAGTTTGAATGGCTTATCATTGACCATACAGAATAGTGCACAAGTATCTTGTTTAGGTCATATAATTGGGGTTTCATTATCTGTCCATATATTTTTCACAGCCAGTTTCTCCATATTGACTGCATTAGAATGCACTTCTGTTTTGCCAAGATTCTGCTAATGCTGTTTCTTTCTGTTCCCATAAAAAAAAGCCAAAATAGTTGTAGTCCCTAATGACTCTTCAGAAGAATAAAACTACAAAATTTGGCTGAATTAACATTCAGTCTAAATGAGATTATTATTCCAGTCATTTCATTGAATTAATTTTAGATTTGTGTTGATATGACTAGCTTCAGAATCTGGGCCACTGCCTTTTAAATACTACAAAAATAAATTGGAATGGATGATGTAACCCTTTTATGGTTTTTATCCATCTGGCTGGTCATGTCCACAATAATGAAATCAATCAGCCTGCACACAGGATAATGCAATCAATCCTCGTGTAATGCAGCGAGATGTGCTGAGTGACTTATTAGAGTTTCTATCAAGTCTAATTTTTTATTTTAATTAGTCAAGCAGTGTAAATAGTAAATACACCTGGGACAAAATGAATATTGCCTTAGTGTGGTATTTAGCAAATTCTAGAGGATGCTAAAGGAACACTACATCTGCAGATTCCTGTATTCTTTGCTACGGATTTTTTGTAGGATATATAGGTTTTAAGGTCTGCAAAGTGCTTCAGCTCTTTACTTTAGTAAGGGAAAGAGTTCTGAAGGTTGTCAAGTAATAAAGTCATGCTCAAGCCAAGTGATGCAGACTACAAGGGCAGAGAATCCATCTTTTTCTTTCTTTTCTTGTTTTAACATCCTTCATTGGTAGATAATGTTATTGCAGCTTGACCAACAGTGTAGCTATGGCTATAGGGGTCGGGACTGCCGCAGCAATCTCTATCTCCTGCCGACGGGCGAGACCGTGTATTTCATCGCCTCTGTAGTTGTGCTATACAACGTCGAAGAGCAGCTTCAGAGACATTACACTGGTCATAATGATGATGTGAAGTGGTAAGTCATCTAATAACCATTCTTTTTTTCTTCATAAAGCAGTATTTGAGACAGATCCACTCATTTTCCTTACTCTTCTTTTAGGATGATTGAATATTATCTTCTTCTTTAGAATATCCTCCTTCCCCTTTTTAAGTAGGGTTGAATTACTTCCCTTCACCAGGGCCTGGGTGCTCTGTACAGTTCCTTTACGTTCAGCCTAACCAGCAAAATATTTATAATCTCACCTGTGGTTTTCCTGGTAGTCTTCAGGCATGCTGACCCCATGGCACATAGCCTGTAAACTAGACCTGGTTTGTCTGCTGCCATACATACCTGCCAGATTGGGCTTCAAAGCAATTTAAATGTGTTAAAGCTCAGAGGATACTAGATACCAGCATATATCAGAATCATTAAACTGAAATCTAAATAAACATATGGTTTATCTTGATGGTGTCAGTCTGCTTGCACAGTGCAGCTGAAAAAGAGCACCTGGATTATCTGATGGACCCTAATGTATGAAATGAGTTTGGCATCCCTTCTTTAGATTAGGCATTATGAAACACCCGTTGTCCCTCAAAGACAAAAATAGGCCTGATGACCAAATCTGCTTGAATTCTGAGCATGTTTCATAAATTGAGTTATTTGTATAATCTGGTTGTTGTACAAGGAGACTTTTACCTTGGACTTGTTCCATTTCATTTCCTTCTTTCAAATTTTTGTCTCTAGATATTTCAAAGCTTTCAGATTTATTGGAAAGAGGCTACCTTTCTGGTTTGTAAAGCTAAATGAATTATTGCCACAGTTCATTTTGTAGGGTAGTTGGCCTCTAGAACTGCATGCAAAGCAGATGCAGTGAAAAAAGAATTCAGAGGCTTTTAAAATACAAGAGCGCATGACAACTGTTTTGTCAGTTCTGTTTTTATATTCCTTAAAAGTTTACATGTATGCTGTGTGCTTTCTATGACTAAAATAAGGCTATTTATTACAAGCTCAAGTAATAGCTTATTGAAATAGAAAGTCAATAGCTTTAAGTTTGGCCTTTTCTTTTCTTTTTTAGCCTGGCTGTCCATCCTGATAGGATCACTATAGCAACAGGTCAGGTTGCAGGGACATCCAAGGATGGGAAAGTAAGTGGCTTCTTTACTGATGTATAATTGTTTGTATTTCGTAAGAATATGTTATTAAGATGATACATACTATATTCTTTTCCTGTGGTAATTGGTCTTACATTTTTGAACTGGAGAACTGAATTTGAAAGTTCCTATTGCACACTATCACAGTTACCCAGTTCCATTATCAAGACTGGCCAAAGGTTTCAGGTTCCATGACTTAGACTGAAGGTAAATTTGGAGCTGGTCTCTGGGAGGCATGGAGAGATGAGGCTGCAAAGGAGACCTGAGAGGGCAGGTGGATGTGGAGAAAAGGAGGATATTAAATTATAAATATACAACTTCATTTTTGATCACAGCTACCAAAACCAAGCTAGAAAGAATGGGTTTGGGTTGTTTGCTGAAAAAAAATGAACTTTTACTCTTGCCATTATCTAGGCAAGAATATTTTTCTCTCTATTGCTACCTGTATTATTGTAAGCTTAGCGGTAAGCCAGGGCTTTACTTGAACAGAGTAAGATGAACATTGCTCTAGAGAGCTAACAAAAGGGAAAAAGAATAAGAAAAAGCAGAGGCAGTAAAAACCATGAGGAAAAAGTTATTCAGCAGAGTATGCAGCTGTTGTCACTACCAAACTATTGCAAACTTTTTGGCAGACACCAAAGAAGAATTTTGGGATAAAAACTGGATTATCAATATGCTGGCTACTTTGAGTGTCATGATTTAACCCCAGTCAACAATTAAGTGCCACACAGCCACTCATACATCCCCCAGCCCTCAGTAGGATGGGGAAGAGGACTGGAAAAATGATCAAGCCTGTGGTTTGAAATAAGAACAGTTGCTGTTATTGTTATTATTATTAAATTTTAATTAAATAATAACAACAACAATAGAGACAACAAAAAGAGAGAAATAAGACCCAAGAAAGAAAAGTGATGTGCAGTACAATGACTCATCACCCACTGACTGATGGCCAGCTCATCCCCCAGCAGCAATTGGCCTCTCCTGGACAACTCCACAGTTTGTGTACTGGGCATGATATTCTGTGTTATGGAATATCCCTTTGACCAGTTCAGATCAGCTGTCTGGACCATGCTCCCTCCTGGCTTCATGTGCTGCTCCTCACTGTCAGAGCATGGGAAACTGAAAAGTCCTTGACTTAGGGTGAGCACTGGTTAGCAGCAGCCAAAACATCTGTGTTATCCACATTATTCTCGCCCAAAACACAGCACTGCACCAATTGCTTGAAAGAAAATTAACTCTATCCCAGTCCAAACGAGAACAGTGAGAGAAAAAAAAAAAGAAATCCCAGTTATGCAATATAAGTTTTATATAAAGATAACTTAGCTAAATAACATAAACTATTAATTTTTATTATGTGTTGGAGCTTTTTTTTACTTACCATTGAACTTATGAAATAAAACGTTAAAGTTTGAGGTCTGTGCTTGAGAGGAATGTGATATATAGGTATATAAAAGCCACTTATATAGCTGAGGTACTGTTGTGCCCTTCGGGTATTTTATATATATTTAATGTTAAAGGGCAATTTCACCGTTTGTGAGCGAGGGAGACTCCAGCGGCTTCCCGGGGCTGCCCCCTGGTGGCGATGGGGGGCATCGCGGGGCTCCCGGAGACAGGCGCAGAGAGGGGGGGGATGGAGGGAAGGAGGGGGGACCTCGGGGCTTTCACTGGGAGTTGGTCTAGGGCCAGGATGTACATTTGGAATTTTATTCACGAAAAGCAGTCTCGTTCTGATAACGGTTGTAAAGAAGAGTTTGAACATAAAGTTCTTTTCCCTGGCCATTTTTATGAATTACATTTTAGAAATTCCTAAACTTCTTTTCACACTTTTACCTTCTGCGTTTACCAGAGTTATCTCAGTTGATACAGTTTAAATTGTTTCTGGGCCCACCAGTAAATCCTGTGTCACAAAGTGATCAACAATCTTCAGTTCATGCCAGGTATCTCAGTGGCCATGAACTTCAGTGAACAAACTGACATCAGTGGGACCTGAAGTGCTGTGCACTCTGGATAGTCAGCCCCAGATATTGGTCCTAGGCACAGTAATCAGCAAACCATTGGTAATGTATCTGTACCTACATGGGTGACTCTAAAAAACTTCTGATAATTGTAATACCTTCAATTGTGATATTTTTTCAGATGTGTTCTCATTTTTTCAAATCCTGATGGGCTTTTGCCATCTTTGTTTGAGCTGATGTTTTCTGTGTCTGTTTTATAGCAATTGCCGCCCCACGTGCGTGTCTGGGATTCTGTAACTCTGAATACACTGCATGTCATCGGAATGGGGTTTTTTGACCGAGCTGTCACTTGCATTGCGTTTTCTAAATCTGTAAGTAAAGTAAATGAATAATCATATTAAGACTTTTTGCTGGAAAGATCTTTGAAATCTTTCAATTTTAGGTGATCAAAATAAACTTCCAAGCTGTCTCTTCTCTCAGTTCCTCTTTAGAGAAGGAAAGCTTGCAACCCAGCTGTTTCCAATGATTTAGGTTGCTATTAAAGTTAACAATATCTCAGCAGTCTCAGAGATTTACCATATGCTTAAAATAAACTGCAATTAATTTCTTTAGCAGTTTGAAAAATACTTATGTACTTGAAATTTCAGCATCCCTGTTTTTCTTGAATCATCCTATTCTGTTTCTCCCTATGTAGGAAACCTCTCTGCACTTTTAACCCTCTCACTGTGTCTAAAGTGCTTGATGAAAGACTTTCAAAAACTGGAGGCTCCCATAGGAGAATCAAAATCTTTTGCTGAAAAGCAGCAAAGGCATATGGATAAAGGATTGTAAAAAAGTTAAATCCTGTTGTTTACCTCTTGGCACCATCCTTTAAACTCTAATCTATCAGAGAGATAAAGAAAATATTTATATGCTGATATAGGCAGCATATGAGTCCCATATAAAAAGTTGAGTCTGTGACCTGACTGTGCAGGCCTCAAAGCCCCCTGTGTACACCAGAATCTGTAAGCAGTGTGTGTGGTGGTGTCTGGTTATCTTGACAGCATTTTTAAATAGGAGAGGACTACCTGCTGTATTCCCTAGGCAAAATTTTCTTCAGTGAAAGTTTCTACAAACACTTGAAATCCATTGATGACTGTGTTTATAGAAAGTAGAAGAGAGAGGGGTATATTGGGAGAACTAGTTAAGAATGCAAAAGTGAAAGCTAAAACAGTTTGACATCACCTTTGAAGGACAAATAAAAAGGAATAGCAAGCAAATGCTCTGTAAACACCCCTCTGGAGAGAAATATGTGCACAATAATAGAGGAGCACTATTGGCATTTGCCAGAAGAAAGCAGGTGTTTAATATGTTTGCTTTGTGATTTTAGTCACAGCTTGGCCTGTTCTGAGCATCACCTCCCATTCTGTAGCAGCCCTTCTCTCGTTTTAGACAGCCTTCTCTTCAGGTTTCTCAGTCCTGTCTCTGCCCCACCTCTTGAGTTGCCTTGGCACAATTGTTTTTGCAGTTGTGTCTGATATGTATTGTGGGCCTGAATGATCAGGGTAGCAACCAAGCAATCTCATATGTAAAAAGACACATCAGAAAAATGGATACCAACAGGAGAAGGTCTAGGAAATATGATACATAAAGAAAGCATGAAGGAATTAGGGAAATTAAGATTAGAAAGAGTTATAAATGTCATAATGATAAAAAAGACACCTCTCAGGAATAAGCTGTTTTCTAGCTCCTTACTGTGTTCTCTGATTTTGATCCATTATTCCAACTTGAAGAATAAAATTGTTATGTATTAACAGACATCTGAGAAGAAATAATGGGTTTAAATTGCAAAGAAACAAATCCAGTATAATTATCAGGAAAAGCTTTCTTAATAAAATAGGTAACAATGTGTAGTTTGCATTTGGAATTTCCAATACTGAATATTTGTAAAGAGATACCTACCACATTCCTGACATTTGCCTGCAGTTTGCAAGAGTTCTTCTTCTAGGTGCCTTTTTAGCCCTTTTCAGTGACATTGTTTTTCAATGACTTTATAAATTATTGTATTTGATGGAGATCTAACTACAAGTATAACAGTTAAAGTGTAAATATGTGTAAATACCACCACTTGCACACAAATATTTATTTTGAATATGTATTTATATGTTCTTCATGTTGTTTGGGTAGTGCATTAATATTTCTCATATTTTGCCTCAGAATGGAGGAAGTAGCCTGTGCTCTGTGGATGACTCCAATGACCATGTGCTTTCAGTGTGGGACTGGCAGAAAGAAGAAAAGCTGGCAGATGTCAAGGTGTTGCAATAAGATATTTTGTACTACTTGCTTGTATGTAGATCTGGTTTCTTATAATAAAATGTCTTTCTGTATTTATCTTTTTGTGCCTTTTTAACACTTTCACTGTATAAAAGGCAAGGAACATGAAGAAAGGGAATATTTTCTCTGTTGAGATTATCCCAATAGTTTTGGATTTTATTTTTTTTTTTAGTTTTGCTGTTGTTGTCATTCTAGAATTGATTAGAAAAGTCTAGGCAGCAGTGATAGGAACTTGTGCAGGAAAAATGTCCTCAAGTAATCTTTTACGTAGAATGTCTCAGTATCTGACATGATTTTGAAGGATAGATTTTGATACTAATTTATAAACACGTAAAATATTTTGAGTACCAAGTACTCCAGACTATGTTAGTAAATTAAGAGCTCAGAATTTTTCTTATATGAGAAGTATCAGTTTAGCTAACTAGAGAAGCTTGTAATACTGTTTTCTTTCATTTGCATTTTAGATTTTGATACAATGTTTTTCTTTTTCCTTCCAAGTGCTCTAATGAGGCTGTATTTGCTGCAGATTTTCACCCTACTGATACAAATATAATAGTTACTTGTGGAAAATCACACCTTTATTTTTGGACACTAGAAGGGAATTCCCTTATTAAAAAGCAAGGACTATTTGAGGTAAAATAAAATATTTCTTTAATTTTATGTTTATAATAATGATACAGTCATACAGAAGTAAGGTTTAATAAGGTTTGAGTAAATCAAAACAAGTGATGATTACTAAACTTGAAATGTTGCAGAAGCTCAGGTGGCATTCATAGTATGGCACAGAGAACTTTTCCATGGCTGAAACTTCCACACTGAAATTCTGAAATGCAATTACCTATTGTTCCTTGTATTCTTTTTCCTATATTCTTTTTGCTACATACCCCTACCCTCCCACCCACAACCTGTGCAAAATAAAATTACCTTAAACCCTCTATGATTGCCTCAGGTTAAAAAAAACCCAAAACAACAGAGAGTGTGATAGAGGAGATTTTTATTTTTTCAGAGGAAAGACCCCCTAAGATACATCTGTATGAATTTTCTTCCCCTTTCCTCTGTTTTGCTCAGACACATACACATATGTCATTCAAATACAGATTGAGCTGGCCACTATTTGATAAATATAATTTTCCTTTCAAGGTTTTGATTTGGTTTTGTTCTTGAGTATAGACTAAGCTGTACAGCAGTTGCATGCACAGCTGAGGGATGTTTGCAATGACTGCAGATACCTCCAGTGACTGTTGGTTAACTGCTTGTTGAGTCATAGCTCCCAAGGACAGTCAGAACAATTATTTGCCATGTCAGTTAATATACCTTGTGTGAAACTGGGAGGAGATGCTGAGAGAATGCATTTAAATTTTGCAACGTTTTCTTTTTCATGCATTTTTAATGGCTTTTTCTCTCTGTTCTGGCTCTGTTAGTCTTCTTGGTTGTTGGAGCTGGAAAAGGGTGAAGTTAAGAATTAGAATAATAAAGCTTGTTTGAAACTTAGGCCATTTCTAAATACTCCAAGTGTTTGGCATTCTGCAGTAGTTGGGGGATTTGGTTTATCCCAGAGCATTCCTGGTCATGTGTTACATGTTTGCAGGCCTTCTCACTCACTCTTGCAATTGAAGGGTTCAGGATTGGGCCACAAACCTCAGCTGAGGCATCTTCTGCCTTTGCACAGATTATTCTGTTTAGACTGTAGGAATGTGTTTAACTCTTTCAGATTTTTAAGTAACAATAGAGCTGTATAAGACTAAACTAAATTAACCAAATGCATAAAGTTAAAATCCATGGGTTGTGTATTGCTGTGAGTGTATATTTTTCATAACCATGCAGAAACAAGAGAAGCCAAAGTTTGTCCTGTGTGTGACCTTTTCTGAAAATGGTGATACTATTACAGGAGACTCAAGTGGAAATATTTTGGTTTGGGGAAAAGGTAAGATAATATTTCACTATTAACTTCCATCTTAATATTAAGGACTGTGAGTGTAGACTTGAATGTAGAGCTTCATTTTAAGAAGAATAAATTTTATCTTGAGCTCTTTCCCAAGACCAATCCAGCAGATTGTTCCTGGATTCTTTTCTACAAGAAACTAAAGAATATCTATACCTAATAGCTAGAGCATAAAATTCTATCCAATGTGTTCCCTATGGTCAAACACTCAATCACAGAGCTATGCCAGCACATGGGGCTTTTACTGATTGATGTAAGAGATGCCAAGAAAAGTTCTTTCCTTACTCACTGTGTAGAAAGAAACATTGTTAATGCAATTAATGATCTCCAGTCTCCTATACTGTCCCTCTCTACTGTTTGCAGAAATTATGCCTATTGACACACACTTTTAAAAAGTAAACAAATAGCAGTATTTGTTTTCCTTGGAAGTCAAGCTAAAATGTATTCAGATCTAATTGAATTCCTCAGCTTTATTTCAGAAGAACAGATGGATAGGAAGAACTTCTTAAAAAGCATTTTCTAGTAAGAAGAGACCTTTTTTTAGGCAGCAGAAGGCAATGGCTGCTGGAGGGCAAACAGCAGCAACATCCTAAACGTTTACTTAGTGTCTGAGATTCCATGCATAGGAATCAGGAGAATCCCTTAAAGGAGGCCTTATTAGTAAAGGAAGAAGAGATATGGATGACAACTTTTTCCTGTTTACCCAATGCTTTCTCCCAAGATACTGCTCAAAGGGATAAGATCCTGAAAACAATGCAGTGAATCAGTTACACAGTTGAGCCTTACTGAGCTGTTTTTGTAGATTTCTTTTCCAACCAAGAATCTTCAGCTAATTATCTCCTTGTGCTTTTGACCACTACACCGCTGTTGAAGACAGGGGTGGATGTGGTGTTTGTAACTTGGCTTCTCATTTATTTCCCTTTCCTTTTTCCTATGGTAATTTAAAGCATGACACTTCCACACTTTTCCTTCTGAACTGACTTTAAAAATTGCACTGTCCCTGTTCTTCATTGTTATTTTGGATTGCCAGCAGATGATGGAGACAGGGGCAGTGCACTGCTCAGGGGCCATTTGGCCATCATGCCAGTAGACTAATTTCTGCCTTGACTGCGAGCAGCCTCTTCTATCATTTCTCACAGAAATAAAAGGGAATTCTCAGCATGCTCAAGATCTTCTCACCTTCTGCCAGCTCTTTCTGATTGGACAAAAATGTTTTTCTTATTTTTCTATCTCAGTACTGTGTACTTTCTATGTCTTCACTACTTTTAACTCAGAGTTCTATGTACAAGAGAGGGCTGCTTCCACCAGGTCAGGGTACCCTTAGCAAAACCTTCTCTTAATAGAAATCAGTTGTACCTGACACATTATATCCATAGACACAGATGAAGGAAAAGGTAGTTGTTTTTTTCCAACTTGCATCAGCTCCTCACTTGTGCTAAACATCAAGTTTGCCAAGCTTAGATGCAAGGTGCACATTTCTGTAATAGAATCACTAGTAATCATTTATTTGTACTTCTTAATAGTAATGATTCACCAAATTAGATACTTAATCTAATGTAGTTGGTTTTGATGGTGTTGAGTCTAAGAAGCTACTTGAACAAGCCAAGTTCATCAATAAAGAAGTAGAAGCTCCTCTGGAGAGTGATCAGCACATTCTGCCAGATATACAGGGACCTCTAGCTTAGTCAGATTTTGGTACAAGTCCCGGATCTGAAGGCTGTAGAATATCTTTGGAGGACAAAAGTGACTGGGTTATGGTTTCTTTGCTGATAAGGTGTGTTGTGCTACTGCTGGTCAAATGTGATGTAAAATTATTTTGCTTAAACCCCCATGAAAGGTTTAAATGAATCTATTTTACTTCGTCCTTGACCTAGATTAAGTATGTATACTTTCAATTTTTGAGATGGGTATCTTATGATAGATCATAAGATGTACTAATTCAGCCGCTTCTGTGGGTCTGTGTGTTTTGGTCCAGCACTCTGTGTCCACTGTTATCATCGTTTAAATGCAATCCTTGAGAGACTGTAGAGAAATTGAGAAAAAAAACAGGGCGAAAGGAGCTATTAAGCTGAGTATTTCAGTAGTAATGTCTTTTTTTCTTCTATTCAGGTACCAACAGAATAAGCCACGCAGTTCAAGGAGCCCACGAGGGTGGAATATTTGCACTGTGTATGCTGCGAGATGGCACATTGGTATCAGGAGGCGGAAAAGACCGAAAGCTGATATCTTGGAATGGAAATTACCAAAAAATTCACAAAACTGAGGTGATATCACCTATCTTGAAATTACTCTGCTAGAGATGAAATGAAATTCTATTGTCCTCTGAGCAGCTTTTTTAATCAGTTTTTTTTTCTTATGGATGTGTATTCTATGGGAAAGCAAATCAATGGTAAAATACAATATTTTAATATGCTGAGTTGGAAGGGACCCATCAGGACCATTGAGTCCAACTCCTGGCCCTGCACAGGACACCTCAAGTTTTGAGTCCTCAGGCCATTCCTGTGTTTCCCTATTCATTAACATAATATTTCCTTTCTAAGTTCTATGGTAACTGGAAAACAAGTCTTGTGTTTGTATCTACCCATATTATTTCTGGCTTTCTTTGCATTTAATGATGTGAGATAATGTTTAACCTCAGAGTATTACAGTATTGAAATGGTTTTGTACTTTCCTCTTTCCCAAAATGATGTGAGGGTTTCTTGAGGGTTTTAATACTTAAAGCTTTTCATTAATTTCTTGGTTGATGTTGTTGTTTTTTACATATAATTTAAACAAAATTTGAAAATTACTCCAGCTGCTATGTGGGAACTTAAACGCAGAATTTTTTTGGACAGAACTATGATGATGATTGTTTACATACTGAATGTAAGAGAAGAATCAGCATAAAACTCTGAAGAAGGGCTTCAACTCTACCATATAATATTAAATAATAATATGAAATATTGCAAATATATATGCAGCTGGAATGGCATGTCTTTGTAATTCAGTTTTTGACACAGCACGAGGGGATGTGTTTGTTGTGCTGTTTCTAACTGTGGTGTCCTTCTTTTTCTCTTATTTGTTCATATTCTGGTATTCCTTGTTATTTTACATCTTCCCTTGGACTTTATTTTGAAGATATGCACTGGGTCTTTCAGAACCTAGGCTGCAATTAAAGAAACATTCATTGCAAGAAAACGCTCTGAGTAGAAATGCTTAGTCTGATATCACAGCTGCAATTAAATACTATTGAATTATCACAGCATGAAGGAACCTTTTGTGTTTGTTGAAATACTTGGTTTATCTGAGTGTTCTGTAGATAAGGATGTCTTGTCTTGCAGTGCTATAAAAGTCACTGAGCTGATGCAAGCTGCTAGAAAGTTTTGCCAGTCAGACACACATATTAATTTGTTTCATTTCTTCACTGGGCAATATTTATTAAAACACATTTGCTAGGACACAGGTCTTTAAAAACGGCAATATCTGACAAATTGTCTGACTTATCTGTCCTTTTGTCTGTTATGAGCACAGATTCCAGAGCAGTTTGGTCCAATAAGAACAGTAGCAGAGGGGAAAGGGGACATTGTTTTAATAGGAACCACCAGAAACTTTGTCCTACAGGGCACGCTGTCAGGAGACTTTTTCCCAATTACCCAGGTAGGGTGGGTTTCCTTACAAGAACACTTCTAAATTCGTAAGAGCAATAAATATCTTGCTTAAAGTTAATTTTCATAAATATGCATCTATTTTATTAATTATTATGGTACTTTTGGCCATAAGAATTATTATAAATATGCATCTATCTAGAGCTAACATATTTTTGGAATGTTTTAATATACAGTTTGGTCATTTTAATACTGTTTAAGCATGTTTAGTTTTGATGGCCTGTCCTTCTTTTCAAAAACCATCTCTACTTGTGCAGGGTCACACGGATGAGCTCTGGGGACTTGCAGTCCATTCCTCTAAGCCTCAGTTCTTCACATGTGGACATGACAAACACATCACGCTCTGGGATGCAACCACTCACCATCCTATCTGGAACAAGATTATAGAGGTATCAATTTATTAAACACAGCTCTTTCTGTTAGAGAAATTCTCTAGTCATTTTGGTTTTTCTTAAGATTATTGATTAAAAATATCTTAAAATATTAACTTGGGGGAAAAAAAATCATTTCATGTTTACCTATTTTTGTCATTGAGGTCAATGTAAAAGCTTTTTAATGTAGCTATTCTGAGTACAAGTTAGATTAAATGCACTGTTTGAACCTCTGGTTTATTCAATGAAATATCTTCGCATTTGCTATGCATTTATACTTTGAAAAAATTAGGAAATTTTCCTTTTGGGAATGCTGTAGTGTTTTAGAAACTGTGCACAGAAATCCTGGATCTCAACAATTCTGTGGAATTTTCTTTAGATTTAGTAATTCTTTTAAATTAGTACTTTGTTATAATTAATGAGAATATCCTTTCCACCTAGCCTCTAGGGCTAGCAATCACTGATTACTAAAAATGTCAACATATTTACTAAAACAGCTACAGTGTGATATTGTTTTAAAATACAGAAAGTTAGGGACACAAGCATTTCCATGAGATAGAACTCTGGACTGGGTTTTTTGCTTACATTTTAAAATTATGTTTTAATGATATCAGAAAAAAAAAGCTATTTATATTGGTATTTTTTGCTATAACCTGAAGAGTTCAGGACCTTGTTCTTTTTAATTGGACAAGTATTAAAAAGAAAATGCTTATCTTGTTTTTTAGGCATATGTTTAAATTGCAAGAAAAACACTAGAATTTTGCAAAGTAAAATGTTTTAAGATTGCACATCCAAATAAGAAACCCAGTTTCTGGCCTTAATCTCCCACTACAGCTTGGCAGGTGCTGTAAAAGGTATTTGTGTGTGTAGGAGTTAGGCTTTACCTCCTGCAAAGTGCCACATACCTTTGTTGAATAAGAGACTTGCTCGTCTTTCAGAATGTAGGTAAACTGCAGCTTTGGTGCTTAATTCTGAGGTCAGCTCTAGTTTAAGAAGTTATTTTTATCTCTAACTTCTTTGTGATTTGTTGAGAAGCTGCCATTGCTGATGTATGTTATTGTAATGAAATCACTTGCCAAGTTATTTTTAGATAGTAAAGAAAAGAAAATAGTGGCCTTGTATAGAGGGAAAATAAGTTAATTTGATAATATTTCAATTAGTTTAAAATACTTTTTTACCCCTCAAGTTTATATTGAAAGAAAAAAAAAACCCAAAAAATCGACAAGTGAGTCTTACTGTGTTCCAGAGGCAGATAATTGAATTGTATTTTTGTTATAACTTGAAAACTTGGACTGGTAAAAAGGTGTACTTCTTTCTGAAACATTTTAGGATCCAGCACAGTCTTCAGGTTTTCATCCTTCAGCATCTGTTGTTGCAGTAGGGACACTGACTGGAAGGTAAGATGTGCAGAGCTACACCTTGGACACCAATAAACACTGATTCTTCCAGGTCACGTCCAAGTTTGTGTTCTGGCTTTGCAGATGTATGCAGGACACATCTTCATTCCCTGTTGATTTCTACTGAATATCACAGTGAAATTTATTTGTATTGCCTTAGTGCCTAGAAACCCTAGGCTTGGGCCAGTGCCCTGTGTTTGCTGAGTGGTGCACGAACAAAGAGGTGGTTTCTGCCCTGGGAGAGTGTCAGTGTAAGATCAGTGGCAGGAGGACATTTAGAGAGGGCAGCAAGTCTAGGTAAGTGTGAGACCAGGCATGGGAGGTCCTGTCACCATACGAGTGACCTAAATGTGAAATCTTTGTGTCCACTGGGACAAAGGAGGAGTCTGAGATAGTGGGTTAACTTCGCAGATATGGAGAGAGATTTCCTGGGAGGCCTCTACTGCATGGAGGAAATCACATAGAAAAATTTTTTGTGTTGGAAAGCATAGCAAGTGGTTTATGATCCCTAATGCAGTGAAAACCAGAGGCTTTAAAAAAATTTTGGTCAATGTTCCACTGTGCTAGACATAGTGTAAAAATGCACATTAAGAGACTTGTTCTGCATGAAGAGTGTGAGGGATAAACAAGGCAGAGGAAACTGAGGTGCAGGAGAGTATTTTAGACAGCAGGTTGAGCACTTGGTGACATCAGTGGCAGCTGCTGAGTTTATCTGTGGTTGTCTCTCATAGGAGGGACTGCTTTACTACCTAACTTTATCCTCTCCTTTAATGTCACTTGAGGGCAGACTTGGCTGTTAGTACTGAAAACAGTTCCATTTCACTGAGAACATCTAGGAAGTCTGTAGGTTATGAGGCAAGCTTCTTTCAGAATATATATCAGTCCTAAATAAAGGGCTTACTTTTGTTACTGAATGTACTTTATTTACTAAATAAAGTAAAACAAAAGGAGAAGGTTTGAGAGAAATCTTTCTTTGTCTTTTGTAATCTGATGCAAGTATTGAAATGCAAATTTTATCTTTCCTTTCTACATGTTTCCACAAACTAATTTTTGGTTCATTAGAATTAATTAATTGAATTAAACTACTGAAAAATAATGAATTAATTCACTTTAAAATAAATGAATTAATTTCTTTCTTCTATTAGAAGAGAATGGTCCTGATGCTTGCTTATATTTTCCTTTGCTCTAGGATTTAATGCAGGCATCAATTTAAACATCAGCATAAAATAGAGGAAGGTCATTAAAGGAGATAGGACATCACAAGCAAGGCTTACTTTATTCTTATGCATGACATATTAAAGCCCGCTAAAATCTGAAGATTGATATTGGGGTCAATGCCTGATCATTTTTATGGTTAAAAAAAAAGTGAAAGAAACTCTCCCTGTGTTAAAGTAAAAAATAGACCAAACTGAGTAGCAGTTGCTGTTTTTCTCTTCTTGGTGTAAAACTTATGCTATTTTGACAGAAGAAAAGTTGGTCAAGATTACAGTAGATTTAAATTCCTTATGGAATGATTTATTGGCCTCTCTCTGTGTTTACAACAGGTGGTTTGTGTTTGACACAGAAACAAAAGACTTGGTCACTGTACACACAGATGGAAACGAACAGCTGTCTGTAATGCGTTACTCACCAGGTTTGAGAGCATTTATTTACTGGGGAAAAAAAAGGCGTTGAACTTTTTTATTAAATTAGGGGTTGGTTTGTTTTAAAATACTTCCCTGCTTGCCATACTGAAGTTGAAAATAAATGTGCCATGAAACTTTGGCAGGACTGTATGGGTAGTGTCTTAAGCTCTGGTTTTCCCTCCCTCCCTAACACATTCAATATAGTTTCACTGTAAAGAAGGGAAAACAAAACAAAACAAAACATAACCCTGCACATTGTTGCAGTTGGGTTAGCCCTAAATGGACTACAGCTGCTTCCAGAAATGTTATGTGTTTCTAACAGTAATATTTGTTTGTATAGAATTGCTGGTTTTTAGCCTTGAAAGATCCATCAATATGCAACTGAAAAATAAAAATACAATTTCATTTTTTCATTTTTCGGGATCAAGGCCTTTAAGAACATTTCCTCTTGTCTGTGACATACAAAATTTTCAAAATTAGCCTAAGTTCTTTCTTACAGGAATAATTGCAGTTCACTTTTGTGTTTATAGATGGAAACTTCTTGGCAATAGGTTCCCATGACAACTGTATTTATATATATGGTGTAAGTGAAAATGGAAGAAAGTACACTAGAATTGGCAAATGTTCAGTAAGTAATCTTTTTTCTCCTGATTCAGTTTTAACACCCAAAGTGTATTTTGTAGCACTGAATTGATACTGTCACATTGTGACACACTGGTAGTGCAGTTAATGCAATACTTTTTCTCTTTGTAGGGTCATTCCAGCTTCATTACTCATCTGGATTGGTCTGTTAATTCACAATATCTGGTGTCTAATTCAGGAGACTATGAAATCTTATACTGTGAGTAAGAATTTTATTTCATTTTTTTGTGCAAAGTTCAGGCAGTCTAACGCAGATTTAAAATTTAAATGAGACCATATAACTGCCAAGATCAACCATATGTTTTAGTTCATCTGGTGTAATCAGAAATCTATACAATTTGAGAATGAAATATATTGTTATGTGGGGTTTTTTTCCTTTTGTAGGGATCCCCTCTGCTTGTAAACAAGTTGTAAGTGTTGAAACAACTAGAGATATAGAATGGGCCACTTACACCTGTACTTTAGGATTCCATGTTTTTGGTAAGTATAATTCCTCTCACAAGCTCTTACCATTCTTCTTATTAACAAACACTTGGAATGACAACTTTTGCTTATGAAACATGACTATTCATAATTCTGGGAAAAATACAGAACTTCTGTTATGCCATTTTATTACAATCTGTTCTTATTTCAATCCAGAAAGACTCCGATTTAATATTCTTGCTAGCTTCAAGGACAAATATCAAATTACAACAGAAGTGGGAGATAAGGAAAAAATCACACACTGCCCTTTCTGTCACAGTAGAGCAGCTTCTCATCATTTTTAATTTGAAGTACCAGTTCTGTGAAATTGTCATGTATTTAGGCAGCTACTGGGTTGAATCCCCTTACCAGAACTGGTTTCATTTGCTCTAGTTACTGTGCAAACACAAAATGGATGAGAGTCTCCCTCATTAAGAACTTATCATGTGTTGTGATACAATCTGTAGCAATTAAATCAAGTGAAAGAAATTCAAAAAGAAAAACATAACAAAATCCAATGGTTTGTTTCCATGGGACTTCTCTTTTGCCAGTTCTGAAGGATCCACTTTCCCCAGTGTAGTCTGAAGCTTTGTACTCATTCTACAGTGTGTGCAGAACTGGACAGATGGTTACAAATGCTGAGTACAAGAAGCTTCAAATTCTTGAGTCCTCAAGAGAAAATAGGAAGCCATGGTAGAAGTTCAGAGAAGAGTCTGGTTTAGTGTAAGTAGTAAACAAGGAAGATTTGCACCCATGTTTCAAGTAGAACAGATTCAGTGATGTGTTTGAAGGCAGGCAGAAAGGACATGTTTTCAATGCCTGAAGATGCTGTGGCAGTTGCAGTATGCTGGGAAAACACGTTCAAGTTTTCTGTCATTTAACTGACAAGCAGTGCTTGGATATCACAGCATGCAGATTGAGTAAAACCAGGAAATCCTGGAAGGTTGGCTGCATGTTGACATAGTGTATTTTTCATTTAAGGGACAGAGGCCCTTATGGAACTTCTGGGGTTTGAGTACACCTGACACATAGTTACAAAGTCTTTGCATTTAGCATCACAGGTCCAGATACTCTGAGTTACTAAAGGCGTTATGTGAGGGTTCCTTACTTTTTAATTCAGATTCATGTAAAATACAGTGCTATTAGAATCTGGGGCTGCTTTTGGTGCATAGAAAGTCAGAGGAGAGAGGCATGTCACACCTGAGAGGGATTCTACCCTTGGCTTGCAACAGATCAGCTTCTGGAGCCAGACCATGGGACAAAATAATCTATTGAGGGGGGAGGAGAGATGACACTGCTAAAGCTGAAGTGTTACAAAACCCAATGCTTTTAAAATATTTCTTTAATAAAAGACTTACTACAATTTAATGGCAAACCCAGTTAGTGCCTACTGATTTCAGGAGGGAAGGAGTAGTTTGGAAAGTTGGAATAAATCATATATTTTCAAAGTATCTGAGTGTGATGAACCTTGTTGTATCTGTAAAACCAACTGGTCAATGTCAGTTTGAGACCATTAGTACTTATTTTCAATACCTCACAGAGAAAGTATTGAAAAACTGGAGAATGAATGCAATATCTGCAGGATCATATATGTACCCTCAGAGCCCATATGGAGAGGCTAAAGTGCAAAGTGAGTGGCTAGAATAATAAACTGAAGAAGCACATAGACTATGAGTTGTAAACCCATCCATTTTTATTAGAAGCCAATCAGTACTTTGGGGCCTCAGAGCAGCCAGTTAGAACAGTCTTCACAGGGCTGCTGGGGTCACCCCACTGGTCACAGAAGCAGCAATCACAGCGTCCAGGATGTGAGGCTTCTAGTATATTGATTTTTCAGTAGCTATGGCTGACTGAAACGAGGGATATCTTCTCCCTCTGGTAGAACCACATAAAAATCCCAAACTCTGCATAGCACCCACAGATCAGCGTAACCAATGCAGGGGGAAAAAGGAACACTGCTCCGTTGGACACCTGTCTTTGGGCATGGGAACAGATTAGTCAGTCTGGAAGTGTTTAGAGATGATTCAGCTGAAAGTCAATAGCATGTAAAGAAGTGTGCTTGAGGGAGGATGTTTCAGTGATACAAACACATAAATGTGAAGGAGCAAAGACTTTAAAACACTGATCTATAAGCTCTTTCAAGAGCCATGTGCTGCTGGATACACAAGCAAGGAATCAATTCATAACACATGCCCAGTTTTGAGAAAAACAGTGTTTGAGATAAAGGACAGGAATGGAAGAAATCTAAGATACTATACAAAGCCTGACAACATTGCAAGCAAAGCAGAGCTCACACTGGTTGGGTTCAAAACTGACTGGAACATTGTAAATTGAATATTATGATTGTTTGAATTTATTTATTAATAGCATGCATGATAAATCAGCATGTAAAGTTTGTAGGTGGTGTAATGCTGCAGATTAGCAAGTTGTCTTGAGAAACAGAGGAGTGGTATGAAAAAAGGAACGAATTCAATAGAGCCAAGGAGGAGGTTCCCCACTAGAATGGCAGAACCCAGTTGTACAAATGCAGAACAGATGAGAGCAGATCTGCACAGAAAGATCAGGTTACTCTTGCATACAAACGGAATATGAGTCAACAGCATTATGCTGTTGTAGGAAAGGCAGATACATTATGGGATGTGTAATGAAAAGGATGCCACCCAAAATGTGAAGCAATCATCCATTTATCAGTATCTGCTTCAGTCACAGCTGGAATGGCTGCTTCTGGTTTTTGCACATTTGACCAACAGCTGACTAGCTGAATAGCTGAATGTGCTGAGCCTGCAGTGCTGTTAATTATCCATCTAAATATTGTTCTGGGAGAAGAGATGTATTGAATGAATTTTAGAGAAAAGGAGGAAAAATTGGCATGGCATCAGTCTTCAAATGAGAGAAAGGAAATGGTCTCTTTCACATGTCTGCAGAGGATGGGAAAAAATAAGGACTACTTTTTCAGCAAGGGGATTCAATTTGCATATTCATAAAAACTGATAGTGAGGCACTGGGATAAATTTTGAAAGAACCAAGAGATTCAATGAAAAACCCTCCTATTATCCTTTTCCCATTTCAAAATGGCAGTCTTGTTTCTTTAACCATTTCCTTCAGGGGTTATTTCCAGCTTGTCATAGTGACCTCTTGGGAAGACTCCTACCTCTTTTCAGCTAGCATTTGATATTCATACAGCCTTCTTTTTGTCAAAGCAGGTATTTAAAAAAGCTTTTCTGTGTCTCTTTGTTCTGCATATTCATAGTTCCATGAGTAGCAATTATCATGTTTCTTCGGAGCTTCCATTTCTTTGGGCCTCTTTTACTATCCCTGATCTAGCAACGAGGTGTTTCCACACACAGCAGGAAGGTTAAGAGCAGTCTACAAATCAGACTTTGTATTTTATTTACAGCAACTTGAATTCCCTTATAAAGGCATGGAATCACCTCCTCGTAGTGCATTGCTGTGCAGTGATACAAAGGCCGTATTTGGGAAGAATCCCAGTGATGGAAGGACAGCTGTTCCCACAGTGCATGGCAAATGCCCGCTGTGGGGTCAGAAGTATCCCAAAGAAGGAGGAACTGGAGTGTGCCTGCCCTGCCTGCAGGCACAGGAGGTCTTAGGGGAGTAGCAACTCTCTCACCCTGACCTGCAGCAGCACTGCAGGAGGAGGAATGCACTTGAGTGGGCAGGGCTGCAGGGGCACACTGTAGTGGATGGGTGACACAGGGACAGGCACTGAAAATCACAGTGCCAAGACAAGGCAGGGGTTTTACCAAGTCATAATGGCAGAACACACGTAATGACTGAAGATGTCAATGGTCTCTCAAAGCTTGGTGCCCTTTATGTTGAGTAGGAATTAGATAAAATCTGAATTAGAAAAGCATAACAAAAAAAAAGCCTGCAGTGCTGCATACAAAATCCTGAAATTTCAATAGCTGGGTGGATTTTAGTAAAATTGCAATTTATTACAGGCAAGTATTCAGAGGCTTTAAAGATGTGGTGCACAGATTTGGTCTTTGCACTGTCGACCTTACAGTTTAATTTTAGGACACTGCTTCGTGCAAGGACAGCAAAGAGTATAGTATGTGGGGAAGGAAGAGAAGTGCTGACAGTAGAACAAAACTTTAAAACTTTATAATAGGTTCAGTTTCTTTTCAAGGCATCTATTAATTAATAAATAAGAATTTGAACTATATAATGTCTTGTTTCATAGGTTTTAGACTTTAGTAATATGAAGAAAGGAGTTTTGGATCATCCTATAGTCTAAAAATCATACCCATGTAAAATGAAGGAAGTTAACTCATACATAAGGAAAAGAGAAAAATAAAAGCAGTAACTGTTACTTTCCCACAAAACCATATGAAACTTCTTTCAGGCTCAGACACATGACTGTAATTCAGCAGAATGTGTCTTCTCAGAGTAAAAATCACTTTGCCGACTAGAGGGAATAAAGCATTTTTAATGTGCATAATTAAGTATCAGGATCTGGACTTTAGCTGGTATAGAAGTACACATTCTGACTCAGATGCAGTTATTTTTATAGGTTTTTCTTTTCCTTAAACAAGTCATCCTTTATTAATATTTTAACAGAAATTTGGGCTGTCACTTTTATTTCCATTATAAAAGCCTTTAATTAGTCCCTCTGTGTTTCAGGGGTATGGCCTGAAGGTTCAGATGGTACAGATATCAACGCTGTCTGTCGATCACATGGGAGAAAACTGCTATCAACAGGAGATGACTTTGGCAAAGTACATCTCTTCTCATACCCATGCTCACAGTTTAGGGTAAGATATTTCCCAAAAATTTACTCTTGTAGTTTGCATAAATGCATTAAATGTTGTTTTCCTATGAACAAAAAAACCAAACAACCCAAACACATCAAAACAGGAAGAATGGGAGTATTTATACATCTAAGGGATTTATTTAAGGTTGATTGAGATAGCAATTAAATTTAAAAGTTAATTTAATATTAAAATACTTTAAGAGAATGATGTGATGCCTTGCTTTCATTGTCGTATGAATGTTCTAATGAGATGCTTTTATGACAGCTGCAATTCTCACTAATGTGGTGTTTTCCAGGCTCCAAGCCATGTGTACGGTGGACATAGTAGTCATGTAACTAATGTAGATTTTCTCTGTGAAGACACCCATCTCATCTCCACAGGAGGAAAGGACACAAGTATTATGCAGTGGCGAGTCATTTAAAGGAAACATCAGCATGAACACACACAGTTGAGTCGACCATGCACAGAACTTATGTATAAACTGTATATTTAAAACTTAACAGTATGTTTGCAGTTTAGCCTGGTCACTGTGATTTTTGTTTAAAAAATTCTTACAAACCTCAGGAAAATTAAGCCCTGTGCTGGTTACCTTACTCAGTCTAGTATTTTTTTTTCATTGTGTCACACCTTAAGAATGATCGTTCTCTGTTGTACAATATACAATGCAGTACAAGTTTAATATAAGAAATGTGGCTTGACAGTTTGCAATACAGTGGTATCAGCAGAATGTGACTATCTTAAATGTTTCCTATAGACACTGCTAAACTGGTCACAAAAATGCCTTTCAAAGACTGTATATATGTGCTTATTCGTTTCACTATCTACACTTTGTACTGTATATCTACTTATTTAGAAAAATCTATGACAATGTCAAGGTACTGAACTCTTTATGCTGGAGGCTGATGAATAGATACAAAAAGTATAAACTGCGATGTAAGATGCAAAAATTAGTGTTCTAGACCTGAAAATGTGAATGCTGGTAAATTTGCATTCTCTTGGGAACAGCACACCGTGGGTGTCACCCATGAGGAGTTGCGTTCCTTTTCCAATGAATCAGCAGGCTTTGTCCCAGTTTGACCTGAATTTCTCAGCAGGGCTTACAGATGTCTGTGTGGTTCAAGTAGTCCATATGAGTTTAAATTAAAAATCTTTTTACTTGTATATGAACAATTTCTTTTTGAAAACGAACCAATAAAGCTTGGCCACATCCCCATTATTGGCTCATATATTTAACTAATATGTATATTAATCAGCATGATGCTATATTGTACATGTATAAGATTTTAGCAGTTCATAACAAATGGTAAGGCCATCTAGCTTTACTTTTTTATGCTTATGGATATTGTATATTTGTATTTTAAGACCAAGTAGACCAAGTCTAAAGATATCTTTTTAAGTGTACCATAAACCTGCAGAGGGTAAAGGAAGACTTGGAAGCCTACATGAAATATTAATGTGTAACTTCTGGCCCCTGTGTTTTGTGCATGGATGGGTATTTATAGTATGAAATAAGATTGTGTTTTGCAATGAAGTAACAGTGGAGGTGGTATAAAATGGTTAAGAAGGCCTTATCAATGTTGATTGTGACACAGATTGAAATGTATTGTTTACTATGAGGAATGTATCTGAAGAATTTTAAAAGAGGAGTTCTAAGTGGAGTCAAAAAAAATAATATTAAAATTTTGCTTGTAATGGACGGTAAATGTTAATTCTCTGAACTCTAAAGCACTGGTTGTTTAGAGTGATTTAAATGAAAAGTGAATCAATAAATTTTGAAACTTTTTTATTACATCTCCAACCTCCTACACTGAAAGTGCAGGACACAAATAAACATGTATTAAAGTGAATTCTCAATGCATTCTTCCTGTTTAGTAAGGTGTCTTTGTTTAAACGTGATATAGAAGAGACAGGCTTTTACTTAACAACACACATTTGTGATTTCTCAATTAGAGATGCATTTGAAAATATTTGGTAGTAAAATCTAGATTTTGGGGTCACAATTTCATGTGTGACTATGACCCTGGGGACAAAATGACAATGCATACCTAGAGAGTGAAACTTGAGTTTTGCAGCAGGGAAGGATACACCACATGCTCTCACCTACAAACTGCCTTGGTCCTGCCTCCCAGTACACATTTCCTGTTTCTGGGTACTCAGCTGGTGGAATGTTGTTCCACTGCTCAGAGTTAAGCTTGTGGCAAGAGCTCCTGACAATTTCTATGCTAGGAACTTGTCCTCAGGCAAGACCTTTGAAGGCCATGGTTTCAGGGTCACTTTAACCTGATATTACCTGGCACTGGCACTGAAGGCAGAGGTCTTGATCCCAGCTGGTTACTCTGATCCCATGCAGCAGCACAAGAGTTATTGTGGCCATAAGCAGAACCCAGCTGGGACACAACAACTAATGCAGACAAAAAGCCTGTTTCCTCAGGTTCTGATCTAGCTGTGCAGCTGTACAAGTGCTTGTACTGGTTTCATACAGAGAAAGGAGCAGTGTGGAAAAAAAAACGGTCAGAGGAGCACTGAAACAACTTATTTGAACAGTGATGTTAATCTCCCTCTTCTTGGAGTGTGTGCAGCTAAGGCATAGTACCCTTACCCTTTCTAAGGTTAATCCAGTCATGAGTCCATAGTACACAAGTGACAGGTTTTCATTTGTCTGGGTGCTTGGTTATCCACAATTCCTTCTGTTTGTTGATTTTAAATTTTTTTTTTAATTTGCTTTTGCAAATTGAGCGCTGTCAGGTTTTCTGCTTTTGGAACTGTAGGTGATTTCTCATTACTTGCAGCAGAAAAAACAGGAGTTGCAAATTGGCTTGGATTGTTCCCTTTTCATCCTTCTCACATGGTGCTACTCTTGGGATATAGTAAAGCATTTGTGATCCCTTTCTTCATTTTAAACTGTTATTCTTTAGAAGAAATAGATGAGGAATATTGCAAGTTCAATCCTGGGGTTACTGATCAAAGGGCTTTTAAACAATTCCATCCCATCTGTGCCTCTGCTGCTCCTCTGTTTCTAACTTTTGCTGTTAAATGTGTCTTTGTTCCTCTATGAAAACCTGATAAACGTATTAGCTGAATTGGCAAATGGTGGGTAATGTCTTAAGCCAAATATCCGTTTGATGACTGTTAAAGTGATTCTCCTTTCTTTATCCAGGAAACTCTACACAATTTTGCTATTGTTATAGCTAATCTTCAGCTCTCCTCTCTTCCACCCTTGTTCCTTTGTTCTTGCATTTATTTATTTTCTCAGGAGTGTCTTCTTTTTCACTTTAAAAAAAAAAAGAGAAAAGAGAACAAAATAAAGGAAGGAGTTATGCCGAAACTTTGTGTATTTTATTCTCTCAGAAATACCTGAATTCTTTACCTGATCCTCTGTCTGCAGCAGCTCTTTTCCTGTCCTACCATGAAGCATAAGGCTGGTCTAAAGTCCATGGCTGAAGACACATCTGGGCTTCTGCTTCTGTCCATTTCCCCCCTGCCCCCCACCCCGGCTGCGGCAGGTGCAGTGTTGCTCAAAGAAGAGATTCATCTTTTCATGTCTTTTGTGCATTGCTGTTGTCTACCAAGCATTCAGATACTCCCCTTCAACTTCCTTTGGTTTCAACTCCCATTTTTTGCTTTTCTTTTCTTCATTTCTAGCATTACTCTTCAACTTCCAGGACTACATCCATGGCTGGCACTTGTTGCTGCCCTTACCTGCTCATAAAGCCAGTGGCACTGACTACCTCTGATAGTTTTGGGGCTGTGTTCCTGGTTTCTTCTTTACACTTCTTCTGTGACTTGCTTTGGAATATCAGTGAATGCATCTGCTTTTAGCCCTTTGTCCCTGCCCTCCCACCTCCTTATGTGGGGGCACTGAGGGGACCAGCACTGTCTCGTTGTACCTCAGTTGTCTCTGTTTGTCTGTGGACAGGCTGGAATTTGTATCATCTACTAGATTTTGAAATATTTCTAGGGTAGGGGTTTTTTTTTCTCTGTTCTGTGGCATTTAGCAATGGGATTTTGGGATCCTATACTCACTCCAACAGTATGACTGTCGTATTAGTCCGAAATGATGAGCATGTGTTTGGGTAATGCTTCTCTGTTAGGATATTCAAAGTGATTAGCTACCAAAGGTGATAATATCTTTATCAAAATACTTCTTTCTCTCTCTTTTGTACACTTATAAAATAAATATAGACTCAATCTGTCTTTTAGGATCATCCCCCATTTCCAAGTAGAGATTTTTCATTATTTTGTTTGCCTCTTCTGCCTGTCTTCATATATTTATTTTACTCAGAAAGGACGTCTATTTGTATGATATCAAAACTGCAATCTTTTTAAACTTAATCCTATATTTACTATTTTAATTATTTCCTGAAAGATGATTATTACATAAATATTTCTGATAGTGCTTGGGTTTGACAAGTTGTTAAAACACAAGAGGTATTAACAATTTACAGCAGATGAGCTCTACAAAAAGTCATTATATTAAAAAAATAGTAAAAAAAAAAGGCAAAGAAAGGAGATAAATGTTAAAGAAAATAGTTTTTGCAATGCTCGTGAATTAAAAAACCTTTCCATTTCAAATTATTTAAAAAAATCCTTGTGGAGCAAATAAATTTTGTTAAAATGGATTTTTTACTATTGTAATTAATGTGGGGTTATTTAATTCAAGGTCATATTTCCTATGTGAAATGTTCAGATGATTTTTATTCTTCAAAGGATTTAATATTAGAGGATATTATTTTCCTTCAAAAGTATTCATGTGACAAGAGCTTGCAAGGGCAAACAGCCCAATTTTTGCAAGGGTTGGCATTTTTGATTTCTCCTGGTTCTGCTCAGGGAAGCAGGCAGTCTTTTTGCTCTGTTTTCTACTGGAAATAGGGCTGTTGACAGATCACTCAATTGCATCCTCAAAAAATCCTACAGATGGCAGGGAAAATGTCACTTTAATTACTAGCGGAAAGAAGAGACTTATGCGAAGCATAAACTGAAATCTTTCTCTCCCATTGCTGGCTGGGATTCACAGCTGTGCTGGGCAGTCTGGTCACTGCCATGCAGCTCCAGCTGCAGCAGCCTGCCCTGCACAAGAGATGCCCCAAGCCAGGGCACCTCCTCATCCAGAGGATGGGAGATGAGGAGGCAGATCTGGGGGAAGGACAGCTGCTCCCAGATGTCTGCACCTGAATGGAGAATGCTGCATGAGTGAGGACATCAGCAGTTCATGCTCTTGCTGGGAGAGATTAATGTTTCTCCTTAGCCATGAACTTCTGTGGCAATTTCATTTTCCTTAATGGAACTACTTTGCCCCTTGAATTAATTAAATAATCACAGAAGACCAAGGAATAATTTGCATGGAGGTATCAATGGCAGTGCAGCCAAAGCTGTCTCTGAATCCAAAAGACCTTATTTTGAGTCAGCAGTGATAGGGATGAGCTAATCTTCAAAAGCCACTTGGGAGACCTTTGTCAGTCAGGATGGCTCACAGCACTGTGGATCCCCCCATCTCCTGCTAAATGTGGGAGTATAAGAAGGGCCCTCCTTTCAACAGGGCCTGTCAGTGTCATCTGGCTCTGTAGGCACTCCTTTGAACCTCACATTTTCGCTGTGTTGTTAGGGAGGCTTAATATCTTGGACTCCAGTGGTTCCTCCCCACCAGCTTCACAGTTCCAATTTAGCAGAGGTTTGGTTTTACCATCTTTTGGCTGACTACAGACTACAGTAAAGGAATTTGGACATTTCTCCTTGTTTGTAGTGGACTTATGTGTCCTTAAAGGCTGCCTCTTTGGGTCTAGTCTGAGATGCTGAGCTCAGAACCATGGGAATGGTGACCTGCTTTCTGGGTCTTCATGCAACTGAATGGGTTTTTAGTGTGAACTTCTAAGAGATGAACATTTTTTTAAATCTGCCCTTTGGAATTACCTAGAATAAGCATGTAGCCAGAGGGAAGCAAATTCATCTGCTCTGTGGATTCTGTCAGTGCTACATGAGCTATAGTTGCTCCAAATTCCAGGTTGCAGGATAAAGAAATCTCCTTCAGGCTATTCAGTCATTATGGTTAGAAAGAAAACATTAAAAAGCCTGGGTGAGTTCTGCAGCCACGTTAGATTATTGTGATTTGCTGTTGCCTTGCTTCGCCCTTGCACCGCAGAAATGTGCTGAAGGGGAAACAGTCTGCACGAGCCTGAATAGAACTCCTCTCTACAAAATCAATTGCCTGGCTGTTCTTTCTGGATTCAGTTTCTCATTAAGATAAATGTCAACATTTTAGGGTTCCTTCCTGCCTGCCCCGCTTCTCCTTTTCATCAGCTTTCACTGACATTATAATATCAAATTTTTGACATCAGTGTAGGTTATACAGGGGAAAGTTACGCCAGAAGTTCAAGTGTTTTGGCCTCTTTACAGCACCTAAAAAGAGCAGAAGCTGAGCTCTGTCTGAGAGTCTCTGTCTGCAGTGTGTACAGTTGGAGAGGAGCTGACAGGAGCTCAGCCGGAGTGAAAAGCCCCGTGGCATTTCCCGTATGCGCGGCTCCTGCTCGGCACAAAGTCTGGCCACACGCGGTGTAGCAGCCTCTGACTTCGGGAGCACAGCACCGCCTCTGTGCCGACTCCCTCCCGACCAGTTTTGGCTGAGAGGGAAAGTCACCTCTGGCCTTGAACAGGTCCCCAGGGTCTGCCTGCAAGGCAGAGCTCCTCCCTGCTGCCTGGAAGTCTGCAGCTTCCTCCTTCAGCCTTCCTAGTGATTGTAAACCCTGCTCTCAGAAGGCATAACAGGAAAAATAAAAGTGCCAGTGAGCTCCTCCCTTTCCAAGAGGAGGCACTGACTATCTGCCTGAAAGCAAAGTTGGACTCCCATCTTTACTGGAGGAAGTGTAATAAAATAGAATTAAAGTATATCAACAGTCTATTTTTCCTACCTTTTCTCTGCCCTTTCCTGTATTACTTCTTTCCCTTCTTCATGATTTCCTCATTTTTTTTCCTTTCCATGTGATTTCCTTTTCTCTCCTTTTCTTGTTAAAATAGAAATTCCAAACTTATGTAATTCTTCATTTTTCTGTAGTCTCCATTTTCCTATCCCCTTTAGCTCCTGCCATACTGTTCTGCTACTTGATTCTTTGTTCCACCCTCTTCTCATCCTTTTCTCCTCACCCCAGACCTGGATGAAGTGTTGCTAAGGAATTCCAGGTGCAGAGGGTGGGTGATGTGCAGTCCCTGTCCTCCAGTGCCTCACCACAGCTCCTTTGGGCTGCCATAACAAACCTGAGAAGGAGCCTTTGCCAAATGATGCCGGAGATTGTAGGGGTGTGGTGATGGGTGAAAACCAGGATTGAACCTTTCTGAATTCTGGAAATCTTTGAATCTTGCTTTGCATCTGAATTTGGTTCTTTCTGCCCCAGCAAGGTCTCTGTGAAATTGTACAACTTCATCTTTGGCGAAAGTTCTGAGTCACGTTGCTGTCTGAGGAACAATTCTTTTTAGAAATAAATGCATATATATATTACTGGATGTGATATAATGAATTGATATAATGAATTCCTCTCAAGGGTGACTTTCACAAGGCTAAATCCTCTGTGCTTAGGAAAAGCCTTCCAAAAATAAGTGTGTAAAACAAACTATTGTAGACATTTGTTTTCCTTGAAAAGAGGTAGTTTTGTGGTCAAGTCCACAGGAAAGTGCCGGAATTTCAAGAGAAAGCTCTGAGCTGAACAAATTCAGTGGGGAAAAATGACCACAAGACTCTTACTGCACCAGCCTGGACATTGCATGGACTCTGAGAAAAACGGCTGGATAACCTTGAGCTCCTGCTGGGAGGATGCTTACAGAGGATGTTGCCCCAGGCGCTGTGACTGAATAAGAAGGGCATTCTCTTACTCCTCCTCCTCCTCCTCCCCTCCTAACATGAAATCTCTGAAACAACAAACAGAGCAGGCCCCAGGGCAGTTTTTGCAACAGGACACAGAGACAAGGCAGTGGATCCATCATGGTTTGCCATGCGGGAAGTCTCAGCTGGGAACCATGCAGCCCTAGGGACAGCACCTCTCTTGTGCAGGTCTTTGCTGGGCTCTGCAGGAGAGCTTGCAGTTAGGGAGAGGTGCAATGGGAAGAGGGAAGACCAATGAGGCCAGCAGGATGGAGACCACCTGGTGGGTCAGGGTTTCCTCTTGGGCAAAGAGCAGGTGAATTAACAAGACTGCAAAGATTATGTTTCTTGTATATGTATTATGTTGATACAAATTATCAGTTTTAAGTCTCTTAGAAGACACACAGTTCTATTTGCAATATAATGTCAGATTTGTCCCAGCGAAACACTTATTACATGGTCCAGTCATGTCTTTCTGTCAACACAGTGATCTGGTGGTCAATGAATGAATGTTGATAAGGAAGTCTTGTGGATTCTGATACAAGAAAGATTTTTAATGCTGTGCTATTTTTGTGTTGTTAGTGGCCAGCAAGATTGGCATCTGTCTTTTCTCTCTTGCTTCTTTCTGTAAGAATAAATAAAACAGCAAATATAATTGTCTAGTCTAGTAACCTCACTGCATTTCTGCATCACTTCTCAACCACCTCACGGGCAATGAATCCTCCCAGCCCTTTGCAGGGTAGACATTGCACAAGTTTATATCCAGGGAAGTGTTGCAGCTTGCCCAAGGACAGAGAGTACCTGTGCTCAGGAGGCAGTGCAGGTACAGAGCAGTGAGTGGCAGAAGCCAGCCCTGTCCTTGCCCAGTGGTTTGCTGTCCCTTGTGGGCAGCTGCCAGGGCTGGATGTGTCCGTGCTGGCGCACGTGGTGGCTGCGGTTTCAGCTCTTTGTGCCCCTTCAATGCTGTGCAGCCAAGGTGCACAGATAAAAGTCTTTGCAGAAGACATTTTTACTCCTATAAAACTAGACATTCTAGTTTTATATCTCAGCCATAGTGTGATTTACATAAATTTGCTTGTTTGACTTGTGCCTGTATAAACCTATCTGAAGGAAATTATATTTAAAAAAAACCAAATTATCAGTGAACCCACATATGGATTTTCTATTTTAATCAAGTTTTAAATTCTAGCATTACCATGAAACTCTCTAGTTTAATAAGCATCCTCCCTGCCTTATGCTGTCTCCCATATGTCCCATGTGCTGGTCAGTGACCCACACTCTAAAGGATTAGTCAGATGATAGTAATAAGAAAATAGGTTTTATTTTTGCTCATTATTTCTTCATATGCTCACTAACTTCAGCAACCTCATCATTATGTGGATGAGTTTCTCCAAGCCACTGTTACTTGGGGGAGACTGCATGTCAGATCTGTGGTCTGACATAGTTGTTTCTTTATATAAACAACATATATTGTGCCTCCTAGGAGATTTAGGACAATTGCTTATAAGAAAGGAGGATAATTGCTTATAAATTTTAGGTTCAAACAAGGAGGCCCCTTAGATATAAGGGAAGCAGCTTCTTTAGGAGACCCCCTCTGTCTGAAGTGAGCTTAGATCCATTGGTGGGGTCACTTGGGAAGAGGATGGGGCAGACCTGCTATGGGACAGGGAAAGCATGAGCAGGGATTTGTGTTTGTGAGGCACGGAAGTGGTGGGAGTTCCCTCCCCTGGCCCTTCAATAATGCTGTCTCTATTTATTTTTTTAACATATTAATGATCATTGTAAACAGCAGTTATCAGATATTTATTAGCTAACAAGAAACAAGTATGGCCTTGAATAAAAGGCTGCCATGGGTTCTGTTGCTGTCGTATTATTATTGTTGTTATTGTAGTATATTTTATTTGGTATGGAGCTGCAGTGGACAGCAGCAAAGCTTGACAAACCACTGGTGAAATAGCTCCTTAGGGCATCAAATCTATGAGCTTGATTTTTGCAATATTTATTCTGGTGGCATAGGTTACTACTACAGTAAAAATAAATGTTGTATTGGCATGAGTATATAAAATTCTCAGAGATATGGAAATAAAAATGTGAAGTATTTATGTGGAAAATGGCCCCTACTGCTTTGCTCTGCATCTCCTGCGTGTTCTGTGCCACACCTGGTCACTTCCTCTGCAGTCCCACAGTCTGCTCTGCACCATGGGCTCATTCCCCTGAGCCCTCACACAGCCTTGCACCGTTAGCACTGCCCACAGCCCACCCAGCCAGACACACTGCCCATAGCCCACCCTGCCAGACACACTGCATGCACCTTCCCAGCCACACTGCCCACACCTTCCCCGGGCACACTGCCTGCACCTTCCCAAAAAGGCCCCTGCACACAGAGACAGGGGCTACAGCTCCCTTGCCCTTCACAGCACGAGTGGGTGGACGTGGGTCTCAGGGAGTGCTGGGGACGGTGTTAATTGGGACACAGACACACAGAGGGAGAGGGCCAGAAGCCTTTACTGTTCCAGACACCATGTGCACACACGTGCCAGCTGCCTGGAAACCCACTGCTTGCTGTGGGATTATGGGGTTGGTTGGCAGGTTTTTGTGCCTAAACTGGGTGATGCAGAACTGGGAGAGATCAGTGGGAAATGATCCACAGAGAGTCAGTGTGAAGAGCGTTTACTCTTGAGAAATGACAAACATGTTTTGGTGACTTATGTACGGAAGACCTGAGAAACAACTGCATAATTTTGTCCTGTATCATGGCAGATCCTTGAGGATATTCAAGTGATACTAATTTCAACATAATCTTTTTTCTGCTGGGTGGTGCATGGGAAGAGGTAAAGAGACATGAAGAGGGTCAAGGGAAGTTCCAGGCTCTGGACCTCATGAAGATCATCACCCTGTGGTTTGGGCTGCACAAGGCAACTGGCAGGAGGTGACTGGAAGAAGAGCAAAGGGCTGCGGACGGGACTGGGATGTGGAGGGGAAAGGAAAGCTGGATGGCAGAAACACAGGACTGGGAGGCAGCCCAGGGTTCCCAGGGTGGGTGGTGAGAAGGTGGGTGTGGAGAAAGGACGAGGCTGAAAGCAGGGCAAGAGAGCTCGCAGGGACAGTCGTTGAGAGAAGTGAGAAGGGCGACGGAGCAGGAACCACAGCTGCCCTCCGGTATTTCCTGGAAATGCCATTTCTGCTCCTGCTTGCTTCCATCCACAAAAACACCGGTTCTGAACGCCGGTGTACAGGACCCCCACAGCACTGTGCAGAGGAGAGGTCTGCATTCTCGGCACAACCCCGCTCCAGCCGGGAACAGTTCGGGGACGCGGCACGGCCAANCCACCGCCCGGTCCCGGCCCCGGTCCCGGCCCCGGCCGCCGCCGCGCCCCGCCGGGAAGATGAGGTGAGTGCGGGGATGCGCCGAGCGCCGCGGGCAGGGCGCCCGCCGGAGGAGTGGGGGGACCTGGCGTCCCCCGCGGTGGTGTCACGCCGTGGGGGGTGGGGATTTCCTGTGCCAGTGGAAGGCGGAGNGAGACATGAAGAGGGTCAAGGAAAGTTCCAGGCTCTGGACCTCGTGAAGATCATCACCCTGTGGTTTGGGCTGCACAAGGCAACTGGCAGGAGGTGACTGGAAGGAGAAGAGCAAAGGGCTGGGGACGGGACTGGGATGTGGAGGGGAAAGGAAAGCTGGATGGGAGAAACACAGGACTGGGAGGCAGCCCAGGGTTCCCAGGGTGGGTGGTGAGAAGGTGGGTGTGGAGAAAGGACGAGGCTGAAAGCAGGGCAAGAGAGCTCGCAGGGACAGTCGTTGAGAGAAGTGAGAAGGGCGACGGAGCAGGAACCACAGCTGCCCTCCGGTATTTCCTGGAAATGCCATTTCTGCTCCTGCTTGCTTCCATCCACAAAAACACCGGTTCTGAACGCCGGTGTACAGGACCCCCACAGCACTGTGCAGAGGAGAGGTCTGCATTCTCGGCACAACCCCGCTCCAGCCGGGAACAGTTAGGGGACGCGGCACGGCCAAGTCCCAGCACCTCGCACCGGCACCGGCACCGGCACCGGCACGGGCATNTTCCTAGTCCTTCACCGGATGGATAGTACGAGTGGGTGGTGACGTTTTTGGCATGTTTGACTGTCAGTGCCTAAGTCCATCTGACAGATTATCTCGCGGTTACAAAAGGCTGTAAGCGCCTGTGAAACTGCCGTGGTGTGCAGCCGGGATGTGCCCGGTGCTGCCGTGCCCTAATGCCGGGATGTGCCCGGTGCTGCCAGGCCGTGCAGCCGGCATCTGCCCGGTGCTGTAGTGTCCTTCAGCCAGGGATCCTGCCCTGTGCTGCCCTGCCCTGCCCTGCTGCCGGGATCTCTCCGGTGCTGCCGGCCCGTGCAGCCGGGATCAGCCCGATGATGCCGTGCCCTGCTGCTGGGATCTGCCGGGTGATGCCGGGCCCCGCAGCCGGGATCCGCCCGGTAGTGCCGGGCCGTGCAGCCCTGGGGAACGGCGGGACCTTCCTCGGGCGAAGAACCCCGGGCGGGGAGAGCGGTGTGCGAGGAAGGGAACGGGTTCACCGGAGAAGCGGAGATGGGATATTTCTCAAAAGCATCCAGCATGGGCCGTGCCGGATCTCGCAGAGTCTCCCTCTCCTCAGGCAGCGGGTGCTACAACTCGTAGTTTTCCCGAGGTCAGCTTGTCAGTTGTGAGCAGGAAGGGCAAAAAAACCCCACCGACCCAATTTCTTGGTGGAAGGATGGAGGGGAAACGTTATTTGGTTTGGTTTATGCTCGTCCAAACCTCTCTCTTTCCTCATTTTATTCACGTTCGCTTGAGCTGTCACTATCTCGGAGCAACCCAGCCCTGACTCATCTTTAATACTAGTGAATTTTTCTGCTTAATAATTATCTTCAGCAAAGTAAAATTGCTTTGGGAAACCTTAAAAATGGAAATACCAGTTTGAAGCCAGATATCTTTCTGTGGTGCCTGATTCCTGAATTGCAAGGTTGGCATTGCTCCTCGCAAGTGCAGTGGGAGTCCAGAAAAGCCTTCGCCTGCATTTACAATTAAAGTGTGTCCTGGCACTACCACGTGTGTTGAAGACTTGAAGCTGCATCGTTTTTTTTAGCCATTTACATTGCCATTAATTTTTCTCACTTGCTTAAAATTGCATTCTTGGGGGGGGCCAAAAGCACACAAACCTGCTGTGTCATGTGTCTGGTGGTCATGTGTCTCTTATCTCCACACAAAAGGTGTGTCTGCATCAGTCTCACTTGGACTGATCAGAGTGAGAGTCTGAGACCTCCGGGGGTAAGTCATCAAACACAACAGATGGTAGGGAAGTTCTCCCTTGCTCCCTCTTGCTCAGCAGCCCAGTTGGGAGAACTCTTGCCCCATGAAGAAGGGTTGCTACAGCTCTTTCCCCAGGAAGAAGGAAAGCTGACTGAGTCATAACCCATTTTTCACCCCAAGGAGGCACCATGGACAATTTTGAAGGCTGCAACGATTTTGGGTTTCTCTCATTGAAGATGTTCTGCTCCATGTGAACTTCCACAGTTGGTGGTTGCACTTTTTGTTGGAAGACAGGCTGTGAATTAGAGTAACATAATGTACCCAAAGTAATCCCCACCAGGAGAGTAGGGCACTCTCAGAGGAGGTCAGCCTCAGGGTATTTTGGAAGCAAAAATCACCATAACTCCAGAGGAGGCTCCAGGACTTCCTCATATCCTCACTTTTGACAGTGATGGAGGGGGTGCTTCTCTAGGTTGGATCCCCCCCCAGGCTGCCTCTGCTCTAGGTGAGGTGGCCAGAGCTGGTCTGTGTGTGCTGCTGGGTGTGTCCTTGTGCAGCTGCCCGTTCCTGCTTTCCCCATGTGACACTTGGCATCTGCAGGTGTATCACACTTCAAGTAGTCTTTTGTTATGAATACCACTTGTATACTTAATGAACATTATTATTTTGTTGATTTTTTAAAATGGATTCCTGTTTTTAAAGGCTTCCATTACTGATTTTTTTCCCCTTGCATATACAGACATTACTGAATAGGTTGTACTTGTCAGTAAATATATGTCCATAAATCACCTAAACCTTTTCCAATAACAATTCTTGTTTAATAAATACAGGCTGTGTAATTCCAAAATACCCTGGCAGGCTATATAATCATTTAATAAAAACCTCCTTGAAACATTTGCTTAGACATGTGTGTTTTATTTATATCGCTTTTTGTGGTGAATAGATTACAGTGCTGTTCTTTGCACTATTGCATTTATGTGATGGTTCCCATTTTTTGATAATTCTTTATGTCTTCACTTCAAAGGTATGAAATGTGTGAATAGTGGGTGTACCACACACCTTAGTAATAAAACAGGTTGTAATAGATGTTCTGCCTCAAAAGTGGATTAGGATCCCTGGATGGAAAATGGTAAAGTACAGAGGTGTTATTATTTTTTAGTGTATAAAAATACTGCTTTAGTACCACAAATGTAGAGGTTATTTGACAGCAGATATTCATTTATTCTTGGAAGTAACAGAATTAGCTCATGTTTGGGAAAATGTCTATGAATATCTCTGTAGATGAAAATAAAATTTTTACGTTCTGTCAACAGAGGTGTAACCTCTCATTTCTTAGTCATACCTCTAGTTTATAAGGCATCTGTGTTTCAGTGGTTCCTATTCTTAAAAATAGAAACCAGATATAGCATTTTGGGTGTATCCCTGAAAAAATCCATCTCTCTCTTTGCCATGGGTGTAGTGATTGCACATTTGCTGTCTGTGCTGTGCTCCTGAGGCAGTGATAGGGGGAAGCCTCCCACTTTAAGCACTTTGTTTTTTTTCTAAACAGAACATACAGTGAATATCTGGAGATGGAACCAGCCTCTAAACAGCATTATTCAGATTAATACCTCCTTACTTTTTTTATGGTAACACATGCTTTAATCCAAGCCAAAGTAATGAGTTCAGCACAGAAATTATGGGGGGAAAACAGTGTCATTGAGCACCTTAAAGTTTAGCTAAAATCAGCCTTTTATTCTGATGTTTTTATATAACTACCAACTGGAAATCCAACAAAGATGTTGTATTTAGCTCTAATTTAAATGGATGAAGCAACATGTTAAGAAAAAGAAGACTGAATATTTATAGTACAAACCTGTTTTAATAACAGGAGGGTATATACATCATTCTTCTTAACCCTTTTGTTTTCAGACATAAGCAAGCAAAGTCTTTACATTTGTACCAATAAACACAATGTATTGAGCATTTCAGTGTCCTCCCCATTTCCTATTCATTAAGCAGTTCATGAGATAACTCCAGAGTCCTGCTAATTCTTTCATTTTGCATGGAGGGTAACTGGAGTTGGATGTATGCAGTGTTATTTTCTAACTTTTCTCTCTTTACCATTTCTTTCTGTTTGCATCTGTAAAACAGAGGGAACATAATGTTTTTATTTATAATGTCATCAAAATTGGGGTTACCAACATCACTGGACTGGTGGACTCTGTAGCTCAGTGTTCCAGTAGAAAAGCAGGAACACTCCCTGAGATGGATAATAAAATCAAGTTGTCTATAAAATATCATTTAACCTTGTCACTTAGTAATTGATTTCTGAGCTGGAGCAATATGCCTGTAACTTAGCTAATTTTTGTTTAATTTGAAGGCTCTGTCCTGCCACGTTCTGACTCCTGCTGTGTGCTGTGGCACCATGATGTGTTTGGTTGTGGGTTGCTGGGGTCAGCTGGGAGCTGCCAGACCACTCTCCAGAGCCCTGCCTTTGGATATGTTTAGGTTTGCAGCCTTTCAAGCTGAACCTGTGCTGTGCAGTTCTGCCAGCATCTCTCAACAGGAAAACACCCAGCCCTTTGCTTGCCATGGTTTGGTCAGCAAAATCCCAAGTGTGAGTACTGTGCTGCTGACAGAAAATTGCTTTTGTTAGCTCAGCCTTGATCTTTGGAGGGCTAGGTAAGCTCTAGCTGCAGATAAACTCATTGTCAGCAGGTTTTGGACCTCCACTGAAGCTTGCACCATGCTGGCTGTGTGCATGTAAAGGCAGCAGTGGTGCTCCATTGGGAGCAGGTGACTCTGGGTTTCCATCAGTGTCCCCTGACTGTCAGGCCCTGGAACAGGCAGGCCAGCTGTGCCTCTTTCATACTGTAACTCTCTATGCTTTTAATTTATTTTTCACTCTCTAAAATAAAGCATAGATCCTGCACATCTTTTTGTGCAATCCCTCATTCTTTGGGTATTTTGTCCTGTATTTTTGTAGTGGTGTAACTGAGGCTGAGGATGATCTTTCAAATGTGCACAGGTCTATTTAACTCAGTGTTGTGGGTTTGTGTGGTGTGTCCCTTCTGTCTTTTGCTGGCTCACTCAGACCATGTTAAACAACAGATACCCTAATGCAGAACAGCTCCATTTAAAGTGTGTCACAATTAAAGGTGTCTGCATAGTCTGTCTGCACTTGGCTGGCTACTTCTTTGAGCAGTGCAGTACTTCTCTCTTTTGAGGTATTTTACTTTATATATTTGTATTTCTTGTAAGGTACCATCAAAATCTTTCCAAAGTGCAAACACAATTCAGTTTCAAATAATTTCCTGTATCTTGCAAGTTAGCTGTTTTGTGGTTTCTTTCCTTTTTCTTTCTGTCATAGTTTCACTCAATTCTGAGCACTGTGTAAGGAGCAGTATGGAAACTCTTTAGAAAATATATCTAAAGCTGCTGCCAAAATGAAATGAATTATAGCTAATTTTCAATTCTAATAATTACAGAATTGAAATAAAATAAATTGAAATAAAATAAGTTGAATGAGCTATTGGTTTTCTTTATCTGAGAAGGTTGTTATAAATATTTCAGGTTTCTCTGCAGAATCAGAACCGTGGTATCATCTCATCCACTCTTTATTCACATTTTAAAAAATCTCACTGATGTTTTGGGATTGTCCTTCACTGCAGTAGGTGAGGAGCAAAAGCTGCCCCAGCTGTACATTGGTATTATCCCCACACATTTTCTGTTTTCTTCATAGCCATTGCAGAACTCTAGGGATCCACAGCACTTCCCCTCTTTTTTCTTTTGCTCAGCCTTGTGGCCTGGACTCAGTTTCTCAGGGTCAGGGAGGAGAGGTGGAGTAACTGTGCCATGATTTCTTCGTCTGAGCCCATTGTTCGTCCTCAGGCAGATTTTGTCTGCAACCACCTACCCAAGACTTCCATTTCATCTGCTTTGTGATCTGATGTGGTGTAATGAGGGGAAAGGACTGAAAACCACCACAGCACACTTGATGAGCACACCAGCAAAGCCCTTGTCCCTGTCACAGTGCAGCCCCTGATGCCACCCCGGGAGAAGACTACCAGACCTCCAGACAGGCTGCCAGGGTGCAAGTCATGGCAGCACACAACCTGGCTTGGGTTAATTTACCTTGTTCCTGGCTAATTAGCCCATGGGAAGCTTTGCAGTGTAAGGGCAGGCTGCTTCCCAGTAACTGGGCTGGTGGGGACATCTCTGCCCTGTGCTGTAGGAACCTCATGGTTCATCCAGCACGTTCTCCCAGTGACAGCTCCGGGCTCCTGGGTCTGCATGCACATCTCCCAGTGACTCTTAAAAGTGTGTTTCAGTCCAGGTTGTGACCCTGTGAAACTGAAAAAAGTTTAATTATATTTTTCCCCCCTAGTTCTGGTGTATTTAGCACTGCAGAATGCTTCTTCCAGAGAGATTTTTCATTTATGCCTTGAGCAGATGCTTGGAATATTATTGACAGTCTTTCCACAACTATTCGTCTTTTGAGAGCTGTAGAAGTGTTAAGGATATCTATCTTCATTAATCAGAGGAGACAGAGTGGGCAAGTGCTTACCAACAGTTTGAGCCTGGAAACCTTCACATTTCTGACTATCCAAAGTGCCATTCTGTAATAGCACAACAACCAGTGAAGCATTACATTTCACTGAATATTTCACAGTCCTAAAGTCATAGAGACATGTGACTGCCAGAAACTTTTGACCTTCCTTCTGGATGCAGGCATTCAAACCCTACACTTGTTTCAAGTTCAGCATTAGTTTATATATTTCTCCTGAGTTCCCATTCTTGTTCCCCTCAGCTGTTCCAATTTAGCCACTTGTGGTTTGGTAGGATGAGCTGAGTCATGAAGTCTTTACATAGAAAGAGAGAAGAAAAGAAAATTCACTTTCCATGTGCAAAGGGTGTATATATAAGGTAGGAGCAAGCAGGAAGCTGAAAGGTTGTGGCAGTGCTCCCTGACACCAGAAATGCTCAAGAAACCATTTCTTCAGGGAATGCTGTTACTACAAATTAAAATACTTGTTTTACTGAGATGCTGCTGCTGCTCCCACTGCAGGCTCCCTAGTGCTTTGAGGTACAAACTGTGTAGCCTAGCTGTTGGTATGGATGAGCATTTTCTCACTACTAACCATTTTCCCTGTCCAAAAAAGGTATTTTTCACTTGAGTTCATGATGGAGGTGTTTTTGCCTGCCCTGAGTTATTTATACTGTTTATCAGGAATTAAACATCTTGCTTAAATCCCTGAACCTCCCTACCTGACTGAATTTCCTGTGGGCTTTCATATGATCACCCTCACAGTTAGCATTGGAGCTGGACGTGTTTTGTAGAATCACAGAATGGTTTGGGTTGGAAGGGACTTAAAAAATCACTCCAACAGGTCCCTGTCTTTCCTGTGCTGGGGACCCCAGAGCTGGATGCAGCACTGCAGGTGGAGTCTCATCAGAATGAAGCAGAGAGGCAGAATCACCTTCCTCTACCTACTACCTTTCTTGATGCAGCCCAGGATTCAAGTGGCTTTCTGGGCTTTGAGCACACATTGCTGGCCCGTGTCCATGTGCTGGTTTGTTCTGTGGAAGCCATTGAGTTCGATCTCATTTAGGTGAGCAGTTCATTTCCCAGGCAGTAGGTGTCATTCCTGCAACTTGAGATCTCACAGTTGTATTTCTGTCTTTCTTCAGCTCCACATAGGTGTCAGGATGGATAGACATCTTTTTCTGTGAAAAGAGAGTAAAAAAGAGAAATAAAAAAAACAACAAGCTGTGTAGTACTGTGACTCACAGTGTGCCACAGGTGCAGCACAGGGAGATGCTCCAGCAGTTTCTGTGTGTTTCTGCAGCAAGGCTGGTCAGGCCCAGTCCTTGTTGCTGGGGTGAGCTCCATGGTGCAGACGTGCTGTGCTTCCTCGGCTGGTCTGCAGCTGCTAAATCTCTTAACCTTTTTGGCACCATTGCTTTATCTGCTGGAGGATGGCAATTCTTACCTGAGAGGGAATTAAGATGATTAAGTAGCTGGGTCTCAGTCTAGCACAGGATTTAAGGCTTAAGTTCGGTCCTGTTGAAGTCCTTGCTTTGCTCGATTGGAGCCTCCTGTTCAAAAAAGCATTTCTGAGGATGACAACCATATTTATAGTAAGTGCTAAGCATTATAGCAAAGTTCATTGTGTATTGCCATCCCTTCATTCTTTCCTTCCCTTTCTTCTTTTCCCATTCCCATCATTCGCTGCTTCTTAGTCAGCGTGTGTGTTGCTTCCTTCCTTTATCCCTCGTCAGTAAGCCACTCCCTCAGTAATGAGGAGATATAGAAAATACAGTGAAATGGCATTAACAAGAAGCAGGGCTGTGGCCACCATAATCCCCTTAATTGCATGCTGAATGCTTTTCTTTGCACAGCTGTGCACGGTTCAGGAGCTGCATGGTGTTCAGAGGGTGTGTGTTTGCATGCAACAGGAACGGCTGAACACACCCAGGGCTGCTGAGTGCTCATGAGGAAAGGATAGCTTGGATAAGTAAATTCAAGTGCAAAAGCTGTAATTGGAAATGCCTGTTACATGTGTGCTGGATGAGTGGGAATGTGTCTTCAGCACTGAACAGAGTAGCACTGCTCAATTCATGGTTCGCCGTCCAGAGGACATTAAAAGAGAGATCAAAAAATGCCTGCAAAAATTTTAAAAATCAGAAACAAAGCACTTTAAAATCATCCCCACATGCACATATTTAATGCAGTTTATATGTGTGTACCTATTCCTGTTAGCTCCTTACTGTTCTTATTACCCACTTAAAATACTTCTGATACTAAAATCATTTTATTACATGGTTCTGTTTTGTCTGTCATTCTAGTTCCCACCTGCCAAACAGTAGTGGGATTTGAGATAATCTGTGAATTTCTTTTTGAAAAGGATTTGTGATTTAAAATGAGAGAAATACTGGATGAGTATATTTTGACAGAATGAGGTAACTTTAATATTATGACTTCGTCACAAATTAGTGTTGAGTGCTGCAACACATTTGCATGCTAATCTTTCTTTTAATTAACTGAATACATCACCTAGGTGAATGCAAGTCAGATTTTGATCACACAACTGTTATACTGAGAAGTAAGGGTTGTATCATCCAAATAAAGCAGCCTTCTCAGGCAATTCATTTCTTTGACTATTCATTAAGTGGAAGAGAGAAAACATGGACTTACAAGTTCATTTTACCTGTATGCTTAATAAAGTGTCCTTTATCTGTCCCTGTTCATTGTTTTGCTTGTCTGGTAGCCAGAACCATCTGTGAGTAGTGGAACAAGGAGTTACATCTCTTCCATCACACTTTGGTACATGCAGTATTGTCCATTAGAGATGCTGCTTTGTCAGCTGTCACCAAAGTGATCCATAACTCACAGCACCAGCTCAAATTCCACTGGTAGCCCAGTGTTGGGATGGATCTTCCCAGAGCCTGACCTGCTGCCTCTTGGCTTTGTGTTTATTTGTTTTAATTGGTGCTGAGCTGTCAAACATTAGTTCACAGCATATGGAATCACCCACAGCTGCCTCCAAGGCTGCCGTGGTGAGGAGTGATGCCCAGGGATGTCTGGTTCATCACACACCCGGGAGCAGTCCAGAGGCACTTGTCTGTGCCTGCAAGTCAGCCTGGAGCCATCAGCCTCCATCCTTGGGGATTTCAGCTGCCCACATCTGATGCTGGAGGCAGGGAGAAAGCTGGCTGATGCTATGGCATTAAGGCCCTAATCTTGAAAAGACTTGTACACATTCTTGACCTTATTACTGGGAACAGCATCCTTGATGTTTGTGACCCTAATGGCTATTGTGGTAAGATCAGTGACCGTAATAAATTGAAGTATTGAAGGGGTTGGGGTCTGATGGTGCAGTGAAGGCTCTCTTCTTCATTTGAGGGCAGAACTCAGCAGGGCAAATTTGTAGCTTTTAGGAAGGAAGACAAAAGTTATTCCTGTCCTCTCTATGGAAGTCCTCACCTTTAACATATACAAATAGGAGGATAAGCATCTTGTCTAAAATATTCCCTCTGCCCCCAATGAACAATTATTACCTGAAGACCTGTCAGTAAGTCAAAAACATGTCCAGGCTTGGGGGAGCAGAGGAGGCGGGTGGGTGGTACAAGGAGCAGGTTTGCTGGGAAACAGTGTGGAGGGCTGGGGCTGCCAGAGCCATTCTAGTGAGGCAGGTGAGGTGGGTCCTTCCCTTTCAGGGGTTCACAAGCAAAAATGGAAATAAGGAGGGAACAGAAAGATGGCCAGTGTTCAGCATAGCTGAAGAGTGTGTGTGTCTTATTGGGGTGTCCCCCAGGGAATACCTCCTCATTTTATAATCCTCAAGATGTGACCCAAGGGTGAGCTTCAAGGGTCTGCTTGCCTCTTCTGTCCTGGCTTGCTAAACAAAAATAGTGCTGGAACTTCATGACTGCAACCCTTTGCAGGATCTCAAAAAGCCTGAGCCAGCATACTATTTTAAAATTTCATGGTATTAAATATGAGAGTGTTACAGAAATAGCAGAGGGGATACTGAGCCAGCAAGCTAGGGAACGTGGAAGCAAGTTTGTGAGAGCAATAAATGCTCACAAGGACATTTCTCAAGCTATGAAGTGTATTCAGAGGTGTGCGGGGTGAATGCCCCGTGTGTGCATTTACTGCTGTCCTGAGTACTGGTGCAGGTCTGGTTTAGTCAGTTCTCCCAGTTTCCAGCTGTCTCACACTCCTGAATCCGTTCCCCAAGGAGCCGTGTAAATGTCTGTCAGCACCAGTGGGAGTGGCAGGGAAGGCTGTGATTCCCCACAGCACAGCAGGGCAGCCCAAGTGGAAATGATGGTCTGTGTCTGACCCTCCTCGCAGTGCGGATTTCATCCTTGCAAGAGCTCGCATTTAGATCGCTGCATGGTCTGATTAACCTGGTGGTTTGCTGAGGACTTCCATGCTAAATTGCTAAAACAATACTCGTTTTTCCTCACCCAGGAATGCTTTCTATGGTCTCCAGTCTCTGATCTCTTTGTCACTTTGGCCAAAGTCTGTCACTGCAACCTTAGTTGCACCCTGATGCCAGCTGTCATCTGTTGTTGCTATCAGGGTCTCGTCACCATCCTTTTGCTTCAAAGGTTTGGACACCTTCTGTGACCCTTAAAAGATGATAATCCTGAGTGGGCACTGCAAAACAAACAACATAGCTAAAGGTTCCCTGAAAAAATATTTAAAGGTATGCCAGGGTATTAAAGGTTAAGCCTGACCTTGCTAGAGCCCTTGTCTTCTATTTGAATGCAGTGGGATTATAATCTAATATCAATTTCCATCTCTGATTCCCCAACACCCATCTCAGTATGATAGGCCTGAACTGCAGTTCAGTTCCACAGATGGTACCTGCATCACAGAAAATATTAGATGACTAGTGCCCTAAATACGACACAGTGCATTTGTCTACACATCTGTGTATACAGAAAAATCTCTTTAATGGTAAAAAGCATAGTCACGTAAGGGGAATGTGAAGGGAGCTTGCTAGAAGACTCTGGTGACTTTTTAAGTGTTGGAACAGGGTAAGCAAAATGAGAAGACCTTAAAACTGTGAATAAACATGGCAACTCAATTTAACATGTCTGCCTAAAGAAGCAGGCTTTTATGATTTTTTTGTTATTTCGTTGCAAACAAGAACTTCGATAACTGCTGTGTTTTCCCAACAGTAAAAAACATGTCAAATATTTTTGTGACCTGCTATTTAAAAACTAACCACATCAAAAGATTCAGCTTCCTTGAGGATTGTCTCATTTTCCTTCAGGACATGCATTTCTCATGGCCCATCAACATCTGTTCAGCTACTGCAGTGCAGGAGGCTGAAGTGATGACTTGCAGGGTCTGAGTTTCTCTTCAGCCTCTGGGCGCCAGAGGAACTTCAGTGAAGACAGAGACAGGGGAGAGCCTTCATGAAGACTGAGCATGCAGCAACCCTGACAGTGTGTCCTCAGTGGGATACACAGCTTCAAGTACCCCTTTCCTGGTGAATTCATTGACAGCTCAAAACTGTTGATTTGGGAGGGAAATTTCCCAGCATTTCCTCAGGTTTGTGCTGTCTCTCTCTCTATTTGAAAGCTGTCTGAACAGGGATTGGAAGGGAAACTAATCCAAATCACCAAAAATGTGAATGTAAAATAAATTAGGTAAACTAAATTAAACCATTGTATTTATTATCTGATTCAGCATGCAAGTGACCTTAATTTGATTAAGCTTAATCCACATCATAGTAAATGATGCTAAATATGAAATAGGGTTGATTTAATTAATAAGGAGTGTGTCTGCAGGGATTTAATGTGGTTTGATTCATTAGAGAACTGTTAATTCAGATTACCTTTCTAAAGTTTTCTCATGTAGATAAACCTTACAGAACAGTTTATTAGTTGTGCCTAAACTGGTGTAATTGTCTGTTTATTACCCCTTGGCTCTAGAAGGACCTTCCCACTGCTCTCCTCTTGTGGCAGCTTATGAGCATTTTGTTGTGGGACATTTTGTTAATTTGTTAATCCAGGCAAAGGAAATTTATCAGTTTTCTGTTGTCTTAGTCCCCTTTTGACCTGATTTGTGGCTGCCTGGTGCTCCACAGGATGAAGACAGGAGTGTGAATGCGTGATCAAGGTGGAGAGGGTGGGAACTCACCCTTTGTGCAAGAGGCACCCTGCTCCCACCCACGCTCTGTTGGGTTACACAGCACATGGGCAGAAGAAATGAGCTTTGCTGCAGTTGGTGAAGGTCACATAACACCAAATTTGATTTTCTTGGAGTTTAGATACAGCAGTGACATATTACCAGGCTTTGGCTTGTACCCTTTCCCTCTGGCTTTTTGTCTCCTTTGTGCCTCAGTAGTACTACACAGTGTGTGGCTCCTGAGCAGCATCACCCGAGTGAGTAGCTCGTGCCCTCGATATGCACAAGCTCTACTGACCCACTTTCTGTCTGCTTTTCTGCCTTTTCTCTTGGTGGCCTTGAAGTTCTGTGAGTATATTTTTTGCTGTGTGAATATTAAGGGAATGGACACACCATAATTGTGAAGATGGGATAGCTGGAGTGATTGAGACCTGCAGATCTTTGTGTAGGGTATTTTATAAGGGTGGACTTTGTTTCCAAAGAATTGTGCAAAATGGAGCTGTGATTCAAGTTGAACTGAAACACCTGACCATTTTCAACAATTTGCCAAGTTGAAAATACTGGAGAGGCTTGAGGAGAGGAATGGTTGGTAAATATGAACTAGATACAGCAAATATTATCTAATTCCATAGCTGGGCTTTCTTCTTTATTTCTTTCTTTCTCTGAATAGGAGTAAGCTGGTATTTGAAGAATAGAGAAATTCTCCAAAACATGTTCTGAACTTTAACATGAACCCTAACTTTGATGAAAAAGCCTCTGAACTTTGGAAGGCAAGGTGGAATATAATACTGTGCTTCAAAATTCACCTTAGGTCTACCCCCAGAGGACTAGGAAATGCTGGCTGCTCCTGCCATCATCTTAACACCTTCTAGTTTGAGTTTGCACCAGGAATCACTCCCAAACAGTGGCCAAAGCAGTGCTGTCAGCCTTTAGAAGCTCCCTGTGATTGTTTGGTCCCTTCTCTCTGGAAACCAGGCTTTGAAACCACTGAGCTGTGCCCATCTCATCCTGCCTGAATATCAGCACACCCAGACACGTAAACACTGTGCTTCTTCACGAGGCAGTGAAAATCAATGAGGTATCCCATTGCTTTACTCTTTAAAGTCATGGCCTTATTTGGGAACTTGCAAGAAGCTTGGCTGTCACAAGAGAATATTTTGGCTCCGTGACAGTTTTCTTTTATATGGTTCTTCAGTGAGGAATCTCCTCGGTTTGTGCAGTGATAGCTTGCAAGTATTGTGTGTCTTTTTTACCCCTTCCCAGGAATATTTGCTTGAGGAAAAACCAGTATGTTGGTCAAAAGAGGCCAAAGACCCCTTTTGACCTCTCTTGTCCAAAATAGGTAGAGAAAAAGCATGTTTTCAAAGATCAAATGAAAAATTCCTGTTATTTCAGTATTCCTGAGCAAACCCACGTCTTTATCACAATTACTTCTCTATATCCTTTTTATTTCTCACTACTCATTTGTTGAGTGCTGCCTTCTGTTTATGTAAGTGTGGGATTGTTGAGGAATGATCTGGTCTAACATCACACTTTTGATCCTTACACTCCTTGGAAACATTTCCTCCATGTTCCTAACGCCTTGGGAGCTGTGGTGGGATAAAAGAGCCTGCATGATAAAGATAAATAATAAACTGAAGGGAGAGTGTCAGAGACAGAAGCATTTTAGACTTGGAGTTGTTTAGGGAGAAAGAGAGAAAGAGAGATTATCTCAGCAGCATTTTGAAAGGGTTTCAGAAGATGAAGTTGAAAGAGAAAGGGGAATTAGAGAAGAAAGGTGTTATTATAGTCTAAAAATCACTGTGACTGTTTCTGAATCACCTGTCTATATGATATAGAGGTGGAATATAAAATTACTTCAGACTTAAGCTGCACAATTTAGTGAATACTGAAGGAAGGAGGGCCTTCAGGCCACTCTGATGTTGGAGACCTGGGGCACAATGATGGGCAATGCCATACGGATCTGTCACAACACGGGCACCAGAAAAGAGACCCTCAAGCATCAACAATACTCTTAAATAATTATAGTTTTTGGGGAAGTTGGGAAGTCAGGGGGAAGAGGGTCAGCACGGTCTGGCTGTGGGACTGGCACCTATCCTTCTGGTTTTGCTTCCTACAAAGGCTACACAATACCCTTCTCCCCAGGATACTGAATCCTCTCCTCCAGCATCCTTGTTGGGTTTCCCTTGACCTGTTCTTGCTGTTCCTGTGCTTGTATTGACCCAATTCACATTTCAGCTCTTTTCTGTTCTGCCCAATGCCTTTCTGTTCCTGAGGAGGTGGGGAGGCAGCTGCACAGGCTGGGCTCTGTCCCCAGCCCTGCACTGCAGTTAATATTTGGCTGGTGCTGATGTGTCTTTGGAAAAGGGCAGGGGGAGAGGGCAGAGTGCCTGGAGCAGAAGCAGCCCAAGGGTCCAGCATAGTACTAATGTCACTTAATATTGTGCATCTAATATCAGCCTGAGGTAGCAAAAGGGGCAGTGCCCATGGCAGTGGGTGGGAAAGGAAGACTGGTGAAACGTGAGAGAGCTTGAGCTATTTGCAGCCAATGTGGGGAATGCATCTAGGAATGTGAGGCTGGAAGGAGCATGTGTCAGGCTGATGTGCAGTGCTCTGAGAGAGAAATGTGAGTTAAAACTGTTGAAGAACAGGGATTCTTGTCTGTGGCTGAAAACTTAGAAGGAATTTCGGGAGCAAGAGAAATACTTTTTGGGTAGTATTTGAGGTTTTGTGATCATTTCTCATTTTATGAGTCTTGTGAATTGACTTCCAGAGCCTTACTATTTGTGTCTTCCCTTTCAAGGTCATTGGGATCCACTGGTTACTCTGTAGCTTCATTCATTAGAAATTAGCTAAGCTGAGATTTGACTGGGATGTTTATCTGGGATGACCTGAACCATTTGCTTCAGGAAGTCATTCATACTTGAAAAGACAAATGCATCTCGTGTTAAAGGACAGTTCATGCTCACCTCTCTTTCCCTCCAAAGATGAGGGAAGTAGGATTTGACTCATGAATAAATATTTAATACCTGAAGATACAAGTCAGTTGTCTGAACTGAATTGGTGCCCAGGTCCATTTCAAATGATCTGGAGTATCCAAGTGCTGGATGTGAGGCTGCTGGCCATGACCAGAGCCCAGCTGGATGCCAGACACTGTACACATGCTTGGATTTGAACTCCAAGCAATGTTAGGCAGATTGGCAGTGGGAATATGCAATGTTTCAGCTGTGAGCACTGCTGGGAGGGAAAAGCTTTTGCCTGCTGCAGTTTGCTGTGGAGTTTGGTGTTCAAATATGAGTCAGTGGAACAAGAGCCAGATTGCTGTGATTGCAAAACCCACTCCTGATTTCCCCTTCTGTCCTTTCATGGTCCTGGATACCTCCTTTGTGCAGTCTTGGGATGGACAAAAGTGTATCCCATTGCTTTTCCCAAGGTTTGATTGTGATTGCAGGACAGAATGGATGTGTTCTGCTTGGCCTGCCTCTTAGTCTAGCCTAAGTGATGAAAAGGGCCCCCTCAGCACAGGTAGGGAGGCAATTGGTGTTGTACCAAGCTTGATTCAGGGTAGTGTAGGACAATTTGTACTACTGCTCCTTACTTGGCTGTAAAAATGCTCCTAGCTCTACCACAGATAGTTAATCACAGTTGTATAGGCTAAGTAGGCTGTTTTTTTAAAGACAGAGTGAGAAAATGCGATCATTCAGTTGAGAAATGATAAGCCATGCAATATCTGGGCAGGTATTGTCACAAACGTGTGACCTGCTCTGCTCTCCCTCCCAAGCTCTCCTGGCTTCTTCTGGCTGGGTCTTGAACAGAAGTGGTGGATGGCCAGGGCTGGGCTGCTGGGACAGGCCACAGCAGTGGTTTGATTTGTTGAAGACCTCCCTAGTTCAGACTGTGCATAGAGCAGAGGTCTGGGGGCTGGCAGAGCCAAAATGAGAATTCAGACTTCATCAGTAACTTTGCTACACAGCAAAATGTGGAGCTTTGCTTGCTATTCCAGCCACCACCTCAGAAATCCTGTTCTTATTAGAGAAGATACAGGAAGATTAGGAGATGCATGGAAAATGCTGGTTATAGAACACAAAACAAACTGCCCCAAACATGGGGTCTCTGTTAGTGTTTTGCTTTGTTATGAATGTTAGTGCATGTCCTTTCATTAGGAAATTGAATCTCATCCCTACTACCACTGGAAACTGGAGAACTGATGATGTTCAGATGATATGGGGTCCTAAATGCTGCCTGGGTTCATGGATTGTGTAAAGGCTTTTGCTGTGATGCTGTTTTTGTAATTTTCATGCATTTGACTCTAAAGGGTAATGTACAGCTTATGTTAAAAAGGTATTTTTGCGTTCATTTTGACACATCCTTTAATTAAAGTGCCAGACATAATACTGTTTCACTGAAAAAGCCCGTGGACCCTCTCCAACGAGTCCAGCAGGAGCAGCAAAAAGCAGGAACTATGATATATCTCAGCTTCTTAAACAAAAACAGACCAAAAACCCACAGTTTTTCACTCTTCAGTCATTCTTTAGGTGACGAATAAGTGAGGGATAGAAACATGATATTCAAAACAATACTTTGCAACATAAGCGTCCTGCTTTGTTTTTGATTTGCCATAGAATATCATAAACCATTCTCCTTGCTGGATCTGGCTCACAAATATTGGGTCTTACTGATGCTCTGTGAAGAGATTGGTAAAGTTGGCACATATCCATTGGCCCTCTGCAGAGGTCAGCATGGCCAAGCCACACGCATTTCAGAGAAAGGCCCCCCTGAGGTTCTCCTGGGGTGTAGAATACACTTGTGGCCACCCCTAACTTTCCTCCAGCCTTAAAGGAAGGAGGCAGCATGAAATCTCAGCATTGTGGTCTAACTGTGTCGGTGGTTCTTGTTGAAGATGATGTATCATCTTCCTTCCCTATGCGTGCTTTCGCTAGGGAGCAGGGGTTGTCAAAAAGTAAATTCCACATGATATATCACAAAGGGAAGAGGTTGTGGGAATGACCTAGTGTTGCTTGTGGAACATCTGCTGTAGCAGCCAGACACACTTTGGGAGCAAACTGTTCTGTGCCCAAGGGATGGGAAGGTCCTGCTCACAGAACCACAGGGTTGTGGAGGTTGGCAAGGACATCTGGAGGTGATTGAGTCCAACACTTGGTCAGGACGTTTTCCCACTGAGTTTTGAATATCTCCCAAGATGCTGATGCCAGCCTTTCTAGGCGACCTGTGCCAATGTTTGAGCTCTCGTGGTAGAGAAGTTTCTTCTTATTTCTGTATTGAATTCCCTGTATTTCAAAATTTGTACTTTTTGCATCTTGTCCTGTCACTTTTGGGAAGAGTCTGTCTTCTTTACTCCCCATTGTGTATTTTTACACAGTAGTGAATGTGTCTATCATGATGTGATGTCAAAAGCCTTACTGTAGCCAAGACTTGTCCATGCAGAGTAGGCCAGAACCAGTGACGATGGTGTCACCTTCCTGTGGGTAGAAGCACAGCCCCAGTGGCATCACAGCCTGGCATCTCCCTCCTGCCAGCGAGCTCATTTGGGTTAGTGTAAAAGTGCTGATGAGTGCTAGGCTGTAATGAAGCCTTGGAGGAATCAGAGCTTCGTGTATTCTCATGGGAGTGAGGAAATGTTGTTCTGAAATTGCCACAGCTTAGGTCTGGTGCTGCTGTCAGAAGCTTTTTCTGGACAAAGAATTCCACAGTGTCTGTGAATAATTCCAGTGTACATTTATTCTAATGCCTTTTGCATCAGTTGCAAGGGAAAGAAAAGATTGTGGGTTTTTTTGGTTGGTTGGTTGATTGGTTTGGGTTTGTTTTGTTTGTTTTTTTTCTGGGATTTTGTTTTTGTTTTTGTTTTTTTATAGGAAGAAGGGGGGAATACATGCTAATGTGATAGCAGTGCAGCTCAGTTTTGGCAGATTCTCTGTCAACAGCACCTTACACTGGATAATCCCCACACAAAGCAGCCTTCAGTACCTAAAGGAGAGCTGTAAAGGGACTTCTTACAAGGGCTTGTAGGGATAGGCCCAGGGGGAACGGCTTCACATTGAAACAGGTGATGTTTAGATTAAATAGTTGGAAGAAATTCCTTACTGTGAGAGTTGTTAGGCACTGGCACAGGTTGCCCAGAGAAGCTGTGGCTGCCCCATCCCTGGAAGTGTTTCAGGCCAGGCTGGATGGGTCTTGGTACAACCTGGTCTGGTGTAAGGTGTCCCCACCCATTGCATAGGTTAGAACAAGCTGATATTTATGGTCCCTTTCAACCCAAGGCGTTCTATAATTCTGTGTTCCAGGTGAAGTTCTGGGCCTTGATCTGATCTGAGCTTTCACATTATGTGTATGTAAAATCCCTGTAAGATAATAGCTCCTAAGGAATGATGCTTGTCATCTTGTACTGCAGAGAGCTTGCTTAACAAATGCATTTCACCCATGGAGTTTTACCCACTGTAGTGTGGTTACTTTTGGCCAAGAAGCAGAGCTGTAAAACTTAGCCTTCATTTTTCTCTTGTCTACATCCTAACATCTAAGCAGAGAGTGGAGAGGTACGAGTGTCACAGCCCACCCAAGAAGGCAAGGGTAAGCCAGGTTTTTGTTAATAGATCACTTGGGGCAGATTAGAGGGGAATGATGCTGAATGATCAGTGTAAATATATACATGCAGGATTTATTGTAGAAAATTTTGGTTGTACAGGAAAACAGGCATGTAGCCATTTTGGTTGTTGTTATCTATAGCAATATGACAATATGAAATCGTAGAAGTATCACTTAAGAAAATGTGTAAGAAAGAGAAAGAAAGGATAAGAGCAGAAAGCTCTCACCACCCATGGGCCTCACATGGGCTTGGTTGTTTTATTTTTGGTGTTTGTTGGTCAAAGTGATGGTTGCAGACTGATTCCATCAGGAGGTGGTGGTGGTAATCCCAAAGAGACAGCGGAGAAAAATCCCCAGACCACACCATCTATTGGGTTTATATTCACTCAGGTTCAGGTGGGAACGCCCAGGTACCTCCCTTGGGGCGGGGACTTTAAACCTGATGGTGTAATGTTGTGGATCAGGGGACACTGCAGGAATCTTTGTCACCTTCTCAGATGTCAGAGCTGCCTGTTACATCAGTGCAGTTGAGTCCATTGTGGCCCATTATGGCCCATCAGCAGAGATGAGAACCTTGAGGCCACGTGTGAATATCCCGGGACTGCCGGCCAGGGCAGTTACCACAGCTGAGTTTAACGGAGTGAGGACGAGGGGACAGGGCCCGCCCGGCGGGGTTTGCCTCTGTCCTCACCTCACCCAACACCAGCTTAGCCTGTAGGGCTGAGCTCACCCCCTTTGCAGCTTCCCCCGAGTGTCTGAGCCATCAGCATTCCAGTCTCTCTTCCAGTACCGCTTGTGGATACATTCCTTTCCGCAGACCTGGGATGATTAGACAGTAGTGTCCCCATTATCTTATCTCATGTTCCCGTCACAGTCCAAATTCCAGTTGATAGGGATATTTGGGGAGGTGTGGGCTTCGGGGGTGGTCGCAGGTGGATGGCTGTTCTTTGCAGTTTGCTCCAGTGGGCAAATCTTCTATGGCTTTAAAAATGTTTAATGGATTAACTGTTTCAGTCTCTCACAATAAGAAGAATTGTTACTAGGAATACTCTTCTAATGTTTACCAGAAAAGATGTCTGGTGGACACTGATATTTTCCATGCAGAATAACTTCTGTCTTGCTGATATACTTGATAATGAGTGGCAAATTCAGGCAGTAATGTGCCCATTTGTGTAAGGGAAGTTGCTTGGTTCATGGTGGCTGCTACTGTACAGTTGAAACATTTCTAAGAGCTAGGCCACTGGCTTCCTTGGAGATGACAAGAAGCCAGGGTGTTTGTGGTGGTTTGTGTATTTGTATTCATGTCTGAAGTACACAGGTGTGTGTTTGGTGAGATATGAGGTGTACACCCCACATAAGTGTCCAAATGTTTTATTGTGAAGTGCCCTTTAGTGGATGACCATGGTTTATTCAGACATTATTTTCAGTTCCACTGACCTTTCATTTGATAGTGGTGATAATTCTGGTTGAGTTTTAGCCTCTCACTTCCCTTTTTTTCCCCACTTAATCCCTTTACAACTTGGAAAAGGTCAAATTGACTAATTTCAGGAATTAAAGGAACTCCTTAAAGCTTCCTAGCTTTGAGGAAGTTTCCAATATACATTTCCTTTTATTTTCTCTGATAGTGTCTTCTGCGTTCTGCTCTGTGTTTGCACAGATACTAATCAGCAAAGATGTAGCGTGTGTATGATACTGTGGCTGTCAGGTGAATATTGAGGCAGTGTAATTCATTATTAAAAAGCAGACTTTTGTCTGCCTCATGATTCAAATTTATCTGTGCTGAACTGGAAAAAAAAGGTTAATAATTGTTTATCTAGGAAAAATAATACATTCCTGCCTTGCACTTCAAATTTATATAGGCTTGTCCCTTTCCTTGGAAGGGATTTTTTTTTTTTTAATCAGTAGGGTCATGGAATGGTTTGGGTTGGAAGGGACCTTACAGACCATCTAGTTCCTATCCCCCTGCCATGGTAAGAACACCTTCCACCAGACCAGGTTGCTCAGAGCCCCATCCAGCCTGGCCTTGAAAACTTCCAGGGATGGGGCAGCCACAGCTTCTCTGGGCAACCTGTTCCAGTATCTCACCACCCTCACAGTAAAGAATTTTTTCCTAATATCTATTCTTCAAATAGACCTGACCTCTCAGTTTGAAGCAGTTGTCTCTTGTTCTGTCACTACCTTTTGTATGATTTTAAATAATTTCTCATGAACAGGAAGGAATACCCAAATCCTGGTTATATCAACTGACGTTTGCAACCTATACGGACTGAATCTTAGTTTTTGGATGTTTGGTGGTTTGACCATATTTCCACTTCTACTTATTTGAATTTATCTCATATATCTTTGTCTGTTGTTTATGTAAACTGCTTTTCCATTTTCAGCTTTCTATGGCAGTCAGCACCATACAGTCCTACACTTGACTGGATATTTCAGGCACTGTTGCAGTGATCAATAACTTAATAATGCGTATGGAGCTTTTAGTTTTCACCCCGACTGGCTCGGTTCTGTTGGATTGCTAGTTGTGACTTGGTGCTATCCCCAAGGGCTGATAGAAAATCAGTAAGAATCCCATTCTCTCTGGTTCACTCCAGTGCATCTTCCCTAAAGCACTAGAATAAAGCAGATGTGGCTGTATTTGGAAAAACATGGCCCTTTCAGCCCTGTGCGTTGCTGTGTGCTCGTCTGCACCTGGTACAGGGTATCTGTTCATGACAATGGTATGTGATACTCCCAGTGTGATAAGGGTAAAGCCCTGGGAGAAGAACGTGGGGAAGGCATCAGCCATCCTGTGATCAGCAGTCTCAAGCCCTGAGATTTGCAAAGCATGAAGCATACCTGGGCCAAGGTTGAAAGGGAAAAAATTGGGTTTTTTCTGTGCAAATATTCATGTGCTGTGATAATTCCAAGCTATATAAATGAGGAAGGATTTTTTTTGGTGAAGGTTGACATCAGAAAGGCTGACTTTCATGGTCAACCTGGAAACCTGAGAGTGAAAGGAGAAGCATGAAATGGGTTGGATTATTCTTGTGCATCAAAATTCACATTGTATTTTAAGGCAATACACAATAGAAATCCCACTGATAAAAGAAGGGAAAAAATGTTCATTTTTGCCCCACCCATCCTTCCCTTTAACAGCTGAAGCTTTGATTCAATACTCCAATAGTGAATACACCCTTGTTCAGTAAACTTTGGGGCACTGCAATTATTTTCACAATTTCCCCAGTACCTGAACAAACTAAGGCAGCCACTCCTTTTCTGTTTCAGTAAACATTTTAAATCTTATTTTCTTAAGCCCAAGAAAGACTTTTGAACTCAGAGACAATCCTATTGATAGGAGATTTTTCAGCATGTTCTGGGATGCTGCCTGTGATTGCCACATTCTCCACTGCAGAAATGTTGGAGCTGCAGTGAATGAACACTCATTAGATATGCTCTTGTTGGCTCATTTCCCTTCTCCTTTCTGTTTTCTTCCTCATGAATTGAAGTGAATGCTGAATTTTTTAGCACAGTTGCAGGGTTTTTTTTAGAGCGGTCTGAATATCACTTCAGCATAATGATAATGCAGGCTTAGTGACAGAAGTCCACTGTTCTAGTGGCTTTCTTCCTTTCTTGAGCAAGGGAATAAGGAGTTGCCTCATTAAAATATCTCCGTCTGTTTGTGATCGGATAATGGCACCAAGAATCTGGCAACAGCTTTGGTGGAGTCTCAGGTCAGGAGGACAAACACTGATACACTGAATAACAATAATGCAAGATGCTACACTTGGGGAAACTAGGCTCTTAGCCTAGTATCAGCAGTATCAGCACAAGGCCCTTGGATGCCAGTGAAATACTAGATAAAGCCAGAAATTTCACCAGTATCCTCTGCCTTGTTCTGGTTTGTCCTATTTCCAGGCTTTTTTTGCATCCTTTGCTTTTTGGACAACCTTTCATCAAGGATAACCACTTCTATTACAGTCTCACTTGTTTATTAGAGCCCAGCATTAAAATTGCAAATTGTTTCCCAAAAGCTACTGATTGTCTTCAGTGGGAGGGACACTCAATGTCACATCTCTTTGGCCTCTGATCAGAAGGTGGGGTCTGAGTCTCACAGTTCCCATGACATTAATTATCCCACCCAATGTTTAGTAAACTTTTCTTTCATGTGACATAATTTCAATTTTTGGTAAAGTGTGGGACATTTGTCATCAAATGTCTGGACTGGTTATACTGCCAGGAAGGGAATAAACAGCTCCTTGTAAAAAATTTCGTTGCTGATTGTGGTTTCTGACATAATTTCTGTCTGCTTCTCAAGACTTTCAGTCTGGCTCAGGGCACAAGAAGTTACACTCTTTGCTAAAAAGTTCTAAGGAGGTGTTATAGCCTCATATTTATTTATGTATTTTGCCATTGCATTGCATGTGCTCATGTGATTTTCTGAAGCCCCTGCGAGTTCTGTTTGGTAAAATTTCATGCTGAGTCTCATTCATTTCTACAGTAGGACATGATGGTCTCAGATCTTACTGTTGAATATGGGAATCCTAGTAATTAATTAACCAGAATTGAGACTATTGGCTGTCTCAAAGATAGAAGTCCTGCTGTTTCTGTCTGTAGTGCTATCAGCTGTTGTGAAAGTGCTGGCCAAGATAAAAAAAAGTTAAAATGTTATCCTAATGAAACCTTTCAGCAGCTGACCTCTACTGTATATGAAAACTTTGTGGAGGATGTTTGCTTTTCTAGTCCTTCACAGTGAACTCATTGATGACAGAAGCCTTGGCTTGAACAGCTGACTATTTATTTGCATAGTGTTGTTGAGAAGTTGTAGAAATTGGAAGACCAGATTTTGTCAACTTTGTTTCAAGAAGATTGCTTGGTGGAAGCAGTATGTTTGCTCTTAATTCTGTAGAAAGGTTTTATTTTAGATAAACAGCATGAAAAGGAAACAATTTTCAAGTGAAAACCAGCCCTCTTCCACTTGATTCAAGTTAGGGGAAGAAAAGAAGTTCAGAATTCCATCCTTCCCCCATGAGGGATCTTGGCTAGCTCTGAAGGTATAAAATTATTTCCTACAAAGTCAGGAGCAGAGCAGTTGCTGGCAAGGGGTACCCCTCCCGTGCCCAGCTGCTCGGGTGCTGTGTACAGTGAGCATACTTGCAGTGAGGTTCAGCCTAAATATGGAAGGTGGCTTCTCTGGATGGTTGCATTGTTCTCTCTGCCAATTTTAATCTTTTATTAGGCTGCAGCCAGAATCACCTACCTCGCAGTCCTTCTCTTGCTGGATGCTTGTGGAAGAATTAATTTCTGTCAGATGGTGTGACTGCATGTGTTTTAGTGTTCCTACAGCGTGCCTTTATTGTCACTTAACACTATCACATTTGTTTAAAGGAAATAAAATGAGACCCAAGGTCACTACTACATTCAAAACACCATGTCTCAAATAAATGTGGATTTTTTTTGTTTCCAGTGCTGGATTTTTTTGCTATGAGCGCCTCTTCCTTTCATTCCAGCCCTTTCTGCCTGTATTTTTCAGGGTCATGAGATCAGATGCCAGTCACCATGACCTGTCCCCAATCACTCTGTCTAGGAGATGTGGCAGTCTGTGGCAGCTTTGGAAGCTTTTCCAGCCTTCAAATCTCACAGCTCAGTGGGACAGCCATTGCCCTAGAGCACAGTGAACCTCAGGAGCTGGAGCTGGGTTTGGATATTTCAGACTGCTGCCAAAATCCTCGATGTGTTTCCCTGTGCTAGAAACCAGCCCTAGCAGTAAAAGAGGCAGGTCAAGGTGGGGACCAGTCCCAGAGGTAACTGAATTTGCTGTCTCCCTGTGACATTCCCAGGCTGCATGTTCTCCCACTGCCCCATTCTCTCTCCTTCCCAGGGCTGGGGTTGATTTCCCAGGGTTTGAATCCCCCTCATTTCCATCAGTCCTTCACCTGCTCTCTAGCCAGGCACAGCCTGTCCCCCCTCTGGCCAGTGCTGGCACCCCTGGCTGGTCCCACGCTGATGTTGTGGCTGATGCTGAGTGCACAGCCCCGGGGTTAAACCTCCCCCTGGCCCTCCCCAGTACGCTGCAGAGTTTGGCTGCCTGGGCAAAGTCTCCCCAGTCTCTCCCACAGCCCACACCCATCCAGTCCCTGAGGAAACTGGTGATGGGAGTCATCCAGCCCGTGATTCCTGCGCGTCCAAAATTCCCAAGGGATTGCTGCGGGGCTGGTGAGCTCTGGCTCCTGGTGTTTGGGGTGTGTTCCCCAGCACTGCGAGCTGTGTTTGCTCGATCCCAGACGCAGCGCGGCCGGGCCGCGTTATTCCAGAGGGGCAGATGTGCCGTGCATTGCCAGGCTGCTCCAGGAGCTCGTCCATGTGCTTCCACCCTCCGCGGCAGCGGGACCTCCCCACACAGGAGGTGCAGGCTGCACCCTGGCCCCCGTGGCTCCCGGTTCCCCGGGGTGGGATTTGGCGGTGCGGCTGGCCGGCACAGGGCGGTGTGGCCGTGCCGGCGAGGCTGTCCCCGTGTGTCGCCCCTGGGTGCGCAGCGGATGCTCTGCCCCCTGCGCTGGCTGCGCTGTTGCCATGGAGATTGCGTGCGCTGTTGCTAGGCAGCTGAAGCATCCTCGCCCGCACACTGCAATGCCACGAAATGCTCAACTTTCCTCATTCCTGTCTCCCTTCTGTGATCTCGCAGATATGACTCCTTTGGCTCTTGTCCCACTTCATTCAGTCGCACTGCTGAGGTTTCTCGGTGTTAACCCTGAAAACCCTAAAAAGCCCGCATGGCACTGCAAATAGGGTTTATGGCACTGAGCTCAGGGCTGAAGGAGTTAAAGTGGTTGGGGATAGACTACAGAGGAAATGATTTCTAGCAGATAAACTACTTTAAATGTTCTGGCATTCATGGAAGGGGAGGTTTGTGGATACAGTCCTTTGTTCCATCAGTGATGGTTTAGATGAATAAAAACAGACTAAAATATCGCTACCAGGTAAGAAAAACAGCCTGAATGGGCCTAATGAATTTCTTTGGTTACGATATATATTTAGTTTTTTAGTATCCTCTGCTTGCGCTTGCTGGTTTTGATGTAGCATGTGGATGGTAATTCAGCTGTGAAGCCTGTCGCGTACCATATTTGACTTATTTGGCTTGAATAATAAAGATATCAGCCTGTATTCTTGGAGTATACTGCATTAATCAGACTTGCAGGAATGATCACATGGTACTCTATCGCCTTTTCCTGTTAGCTGCTGCTTGTCAGCAGCTGGCTGAGCTGTAGGCTGCAGGCCAGTATCTGCATACCCTTTCTCCTCAGAATATTCCAAATATACTGTCTCGTCATTATGCATTTTGCTGCAGTTTGACAAACTAAATGGTCCTCCTGCACGTTAAGAAGATTATTTTAAATTTCAGAGCATTTGTGTAGTTGCTAGGCCATGTATGCATTTGAAGAATTCAGGTAGGCTCTCTGTTTTATACATCAGTGTGCTTGGTTTTTGTTCTCACAAGGTTTTTTGCTGTGTAATGTCAGTCAGCTCTACAGTCAGTTCTTCAATGTGCAGATATTTATTGCGTTTTAGAATCCTTACCCTGTGCATGGGGAGAAGTGCTTGGAGGGTTCGGTGCAGGTAACGGTGGCTTAACTGCATGATGAAGTGCAAAGCTGGGTAATTGATTATATCGTGCACAAATTTCATAGCCATGCAGCCAGAAGCAGCGAGCACAGGGTAGTTATAAATATAAACCAGAAACTGTTCTCTTTAAAAGGGTCTTTGCTATTTTTAGTTCTGGAGAATCTGACAGATGCTCCTTGAAGATAAAATACTGATGGTGACAGAGAAGAGAAAATTGATGCTTGGATTGTACATAGGGTTATATTTTATGCTGCTGCAGAACATACATGTCTTTTTCATAACCTTGTAGCTGCAGAATTCCTTATGAATTACATTTAAAATAAGAATATTGTTAAGTTTGTTGGGGTTGGTTTGTTGTTTGCAAACATTTGAGCAACTGTGATTGATACAATATAAAATTAGCACTTTTTATTTGATATCAGTTCTGCTCAGTATTGCCTCTGCCCCCTCTCCTCCTCCATCCCCATCCCCAGTATAACTCCATCCTTATGCAAGTATTGAGGTCTATTGAATCCCTAACAGATATTTGAAGACATGAAACAGAATTTCTACCCTCACTAACAGATAATTATTTTCCTATGCAGTTTGGGACTTGAAAAAATTCTGGTCAGTAGTTGCAGGGTAGGGAGTGTCTCACTTTTTGTAAAAAAATTTTTTGTTTAATGTGTTCAGTTCTTACAACTTGTGTTATAAAATTGTCCGGATAAAATGGTGACAAGGTTGAAACAGCACTAGGCATCACCTCATGATATGTTTTTCTGTATATCATTACTATAATGGATCTTAAAAATACCCTTTCTTTTTGATTCAGAAAAATGGATTGTTTGCCCAAGTATATAACTAGAGGAGATGATGGATTCTCTTTCTATACACAATGAGCATTCTTTATCAAATAACTTAAAATTAAACTTTCTACCCTCAGATGAGATATTTTTAACATTATTTCTGCCTTTTGTCAGGCAAGTGTATTGGCAATTATTTTGTGACTTGCTGCTCAGTTCTGTGTGTGAGTGGTGAAGCAAAAGTGGCAAAAGCAGGTGCAGAACATCCCCACTCCCCAAAATGTTCTGATTCCAGCTGCAAGGGCTGAGGAGATCCAGGCTGACTGTGTATATTCCTCCTGTTGTGAAATGCAGCATGAATGCTGTCTGAGGGGAAATATTTTACTGGAAGACCAGATAATGCTGTTGTCAGAGCTGTCAGGAGATGCTTGGAATCTTGACATTACTGATTGTTGGCAGTAAATTAGGGTGCAAATGGGCTCCAAACTTACTGTGCAGCTTACTGTGCCCACAGAGTTGTTTGTATTTCAACTGGTTGGTTGGGTCCTATTCTTAATTGAGTGAAATTCTCAATAAATCTACAATGAGAAAAAAAAAATTATGTTCTTAAAATTCTCCTTTAAAAGCCTTAGCTGTCTTTCAGTGGCTTTCCTAGACATCTTGGGCCAGAAAGACACCTAATTTTATGGCAGGAATGGTCAAATGCTGATTACACACCCATTAGGCTTAGTAAATTACTTGTCATCCTTTCTTAGACTTGATTTGAAAATAGTATTAACATTTGATGTGCAGACTGCTAGACATTCTCTTTTAAATTTTCTGCAGTGGTAGGGCTGGCGTTTCTGTATAGCAGCATTTAAATGGCATTTATTTTATTAGAAATTTCCATGGTGTTTTGTTGCATCTGCATGTTGATGTATTTTTTTATGGCATGATTATTCTTGTGCCTCTGGCTATGTTAGAATTTGATGGCACATCAAAACATATCTTGCAAGAAAAAGATTAAAAAGGGAGTCTAGTTGAGCAGTGGGGTGGAAGCCTCCTTCCCATGGGCTCCTGGAAGCCAAGGGGCTGTAGCAGCAGAGGGCACTCTTCTCTGGGCTAAGGGCCCGTGCTCCAGGGTTGCCCCACTCTTATAAAGGTTCCTGTCTTCCATATGCACAAAACCAAGGCTTGCACTCATCTCTCACCCTGACTTGAACCTGAAGTGGATGCTCACGTGCGTGTTGCAGCAGTAGGGCTGTGTCCATCCTCCAGTGCATCCAGAGGGCTTGAGTACCCAAAAGTACTCCCAGAAGTGGGGAGCCCAGCAGTACCTGCTCATGCAGACCCGTCCATGACATCCCTGTTTGTGTTACTCTGCTTTTTATTTTTTTTCTGCCTCCACACTGGGCCTCAAAGACCTGCAGGACTCCCCGCAGGGGTGGTGCGGGCTATGGCAGCCTGAGCCCATGCCAAGAGGCATCCCTGCAATCAGGCCACCCAAGTTCCCCCAGAGATTTCATTTTGATGCAGCCATCTTCACTTCCCTGGTGAAATGGTGCCAGGTTATTTTTGTGAAGTGCTAAGCAGCTGCTGGACCTCTCTGAAGAATTGTCTCACTTAAAGACTGTAAGTGGCTCTGGGGTACTGTTTGTGAAAAACCTACCTGTTGAGCCCTTTGGGATGAAATCTTACCCATGTGTTTACTGGCTGGATGAAAAGAGACTTAAGCCTCTGAAAAAACGGAGTAAAGCCATTGAATAATCTCATAGCTTCTTGTATCAGCCAAACTTGGTTTATCTTCCTCTTGGAAAGAACCTAATATCCCCTGAAAAACTTTGATTGCTTTTAAAGCAGGGGTTAATGGAGCTAAGCCTCTTCTCAGTCCATATGGGCTTCTGGTTTCTGTGTGCTGTGGGTTGGGCCCATTTTATTGCTGATTTCTGCACTGTCTTCATAAAACCCCAAAGCTCACATACATGTGGGTTATAATTGCAGGCAGGATTGTTCACAAGCCGTGCTTTTGTGACGTGCTGCTGTAAGATGACTTTGCAAATGAAGCCATCAGGAGGATGGTGCCCTTGGCCACAAGCAGTACTCCTCATTTGGTATCTTCCACCCAGATTTAGCTCTCTAGTGGCAGAGCACAAATGCATTTCTTTTCTTTTGTTGCTATGCCTTTATCTTTCTGGGATATTACTTGGTATTCTTCGCAGTGAGCTGGTGTCTGTCTATTTCTGCTACACCGCCCACCACAGCATCGCAGTATTTTTAACTACATCTTCTACTCCCTCCTCCAACGAGCAAAACTGAGAACGCTACAGGAAGGAAAATGAGTCTCTCAAAGAGAGCTGGCTCTGAACAGAGGAATTGAAACCCACCGATGAATAGAAAGCAGAGCTCAGAATGAACGTAGAGCGTTTGGGTGCCATGGTGCTTGGGGAGCCTCTCACCTGCTGATCCCCAGAGCAGCAGCAGCATTAGGTGTCCTCTGGGAGCAGGTGATCCCCTGTGTCTTTGGGCAGATGAAGGTGTTCAGTCTATTGTACCTATAAGCATTTCATGGCTGAGTTTAGCTGCACAATTGGATCAGCACACAGGAATTCTGATGTCTAAGTTTCTTTTGCTGCTGCCAAGCAAAAAAAATCGGAATACCCCGAATTAGTGAAGAGTTTTGGTTTTAATATGATTCTGCAAAAATTAATTCTGGTGGCAGGTGCCCATCAAATGCCTGCTTTGACTCTGACTGCAGCATTCTCCTCTCTCTGGTGACCAACAAGGAAATGGAATGAAGCTGCGTCGGGGAAGTTCACACTGGACTTTAGGAGAAGATTCTTCACTGAGAGGATGGTGGGTCACTGGAACAGTTCCCCAAGGAAGTGGTCATGGCACCAAACCTGTCAGAGGTCAAGGAGTGCCTGGACAATGCTCTTAGTCATATGGTTTAGTTTTTGGTAGTCCTGTGAGGAGCAGGAAATTGGACTTGGTTATTCTTATGTTCCCTTCTAACATGAGTTATTCTAAGATTCTCTGATTTCACTGCTGACAGTTCAGGTATCTCCAGGGTACCTGGCATGTTTATTAAAGAACAGTACAAAGGACAAGCATGATCATTTTGTAAAGACTGATATTACAGTAAAAATCAGGTGACTTTTCCTTCCCCCTTCCCCAACAAACAGCAAGATGATTTATCAAAGGGACAAAAGGCTGGTGCTCTGAAGGGATGCAGGCTCATCTCCAGTGGCTTGTCCTGCTGAAAATTCCTAAGAAGGAGGCCTTTTAAATAATCCAAGTTTTCAGAAGTGACGCTGCAGTTTGAATAGCCAAGCAGCTTTAGGAAGCTGTAGGTGAGGTGACAGCCAGCATGGCTTCACTAAGAGCAAATCATCCCTCACAAATATGAAGGCTTTCTGCAGTGAGGTTACAGTGTTGGTGGATAAGGGAAGAGCGACTGTCATCACCTGCCTGGATTTGTGTCAAATGTTTGACACTGTCCTGCCCATGATCCTTGACTCTAAACTGGAGAGGCATGGATTTGACAGATGGACAGCTCAAGGGATAAGAATTTGGCTGGATGGTCACACTCGAAGAGCTGTGGTCAACAACTTGATGTGAGAGTGGACACCAGTGATGAGTGATGTGTGGCATTCTCAGGGGTCAGTGTTGGGATTGGCACTGCTCACATATTTGTTGGCAGCCTGGACAGTGGGACTGAGTACATCCTCAGCAGCTTTGCCAGTGACAACAGCTGTGTGGGGCAGTCAGCACACTGGAGGGAAGGGATCTTGACAGGCTGGAGAGGTGGGTCCATGTGAACCTCCTGAATGTCAGCAAGGCCAAATGCAAGGTCCTGCACCTAGCTCAGAGCAATCCCAAGAACATGGAAGGTATCCATGGAAGGGAGGTTGGGGCTGGATGATCTTTAAGATCCCTTCCAACTGAAACCATTCTATGACTCTATGACAATAGAAAAGGATTCCTGTTCCTTGCTGCAAGAAATATGATCATATTGATGGGTAAGAAGGAGAGTTGCTGAAAGACTATTCCAAGTTGCTGCAGGAGTGTGGTTTCTGTGTAGAGGTGTAATGGGATTGCAGCCCTACAGAGAAGTGGAACAAATTATTGTTCCAAGTTGGTGACTCTGACCTTCCAGGTTAGATGGAGCAGCTAGTGAAAAACACACCAAATGATGCAGTTAATCTTTTCTGACAAGAGGGGAAAAACTTTGTGGAGTAATTGTTTCTGAGTTCAAAAGGTGTTAAAATGAAAGGGAGAAAGCAAGTTTAAAATGGAGAAAATTCAAGGATGGTACCTTGGCAGACCATAATTAGTTGCAGGATCTTTTGACCTGCATAGCTGAACTCTCCAATTGTGTGTCATGTTCAAAATATCCTGTAGGTGCTTAATAAATAGCCACAAATGTGTGAACCTGGAAGCTGCAGGCTGGCCAAGTCTCTGCTTGCCCAGTGCTTTCTCTGCAGTAGTGTCCACCAGTGAACCAGCTGCTTTTGTTCCTCCCTTCTGTTCTTATGTGGATACACACAAATTCATAGAATCATGGAATGGTTGGGGCTGGAAGGGACCTTAAAGACTGTCGAGTTCCAACCCCCAGCCATGGGCAGGGACACCTCCCACTAGACCAGGTTGCTCAAAACAACCTCCAACCTGGCCTGGAACACTTCCGGGGATGGGGCATCCACAACTTCTCTGGGCAGCCTGTGGCAGTGCCTCACCACCCTCACATTAAAGAATTTCTTCCTGATACCTAATCTAAACATCCCCTCTTTCTGTCTGCAGCCCTTCCCCCTTGTGCTATCACTCCATGCTCCTGTGAAATGTCCCTCTCCAGATTGCTTGTAGCCCCTTTAGGTTATAAGGTCTCCCTGGAGCCTCCTCTTCTCCAAGTTGAGCAACCCCCATTCTCTCAGCCTGTCTTTGTAGGAGAGGTGCTCCAACTCTTGGATCACCTTCATGGCACCCTCTGGACTCGCTCCAAGACGCTGATGACCTTCTTATGCTGGGAGCCCCAGAGCTGAACGTGAAACTTGATAAAAACACATTGTTGAGACAGAAGTTTTTGATTATCTGCAGGAATTGGCAAGTTTAGTTGTTCAATATGCAAATGTGAATATTCCATATGATGCATCTCATCAGAGAAAATGCACAAGCCTGGGGAGCAAATTACGGTCCCAATAAGATCTATAATACCCTTTGCATAATCCTTCGCCTGTCATTTTGTGACTGAGAGATTAAATTTTATAATTTTTTTCTAAACCAAACTTGCACTAAATTAAAAAAGGAGGAAAAGGAACTAGTTTCACATTTTTCTTCTGCTGAAGATGATTGCCTCAAATCTGCTCTTTGATATTGGAAATTGATTTTAGATCCTTGGATTTTGGACAGTTGTTATTTATCCACACAAGGCATACGCCCTGAGGAAATGTTGCTTCCTTAAACAGCAGATTGAATCAAATGTTTTTGCTGACATATTTTTCCCTGTGACAACTGACACTGCAGTTGCCACATATTTCAGTGGTTTAGCACAGAGACATTTGAAGGGAAGGAGAGAAATGCTTCTAAGAAAGTAATGTGAGAATGCTGTTGCTGGAAATGAAGAAAAGCACACACTATTCTCATAATGGCTATGTTGAAATATTTCTACTGAAGAGGAAAATAGATAGAGGCTCTTTGTTAGAGGCGGTGAAGTCAGGTTTGGCCAGATTTTAAGGGGAAAATATTCTGATGCTTGGGCATATAATCTTATCCCAAATATAAATATTAAAGGAGATTTATCCCAGGATATTCACTTGATTGGAGGAGCTCCACTGTCTGTGTTAGGAGGTAGTTTCCAGTCACAGTTAAATCAGTGTAAATTGTCTTTGGTGTGTGTAATAGTGCCTGAAACAGGGGCTGTCTGTGGACGGCTATTCCCATCTTTACTCCTATTGAACTGTAAACCCTACAGAGCACCAGTCTCACTGGTGCCAAAGGCTTGGTTCACTACCTGAGATCTACTGCAGTGTAATTCATTTCCAAACCCAAGGAATTTCCTCTCTGTTCCCTTTGCCTTCTAGGCATGATAACCTGTTTTTGCATTTTTCTCTTGTCTCTCTCATCTCCAAAACATGTTTATCCCTTTCTCCCTTTTTTAAACTCTCTCTCTCATCTCCAAAACATGTTTAGGCCCCCCTCCTTTTTTAAACCAACCTTGTAGTAACATTTACAAACAAGAAGTGTCTGCTGTTTGTTTAATGAGGATCCAGACACACTTTTCAGAACTGAGGGTAGTTATCAAGACATATGGAAATTGATGTCAATCTTTAAAATGAAAACAAACACGAGTACAGATGGTTTCTTTAAATAACAGGATTTATGATAATTTTTAAATCCACCTATGGGCACCCATTAGAGCAAAGTCATTCTCAGCCCTGTGTTTTCTGAGCCTTAGTATGAAGTCTATAAAGATTTGAAGCATTTCAGCTAAACTTTCATGGAAAACAGCTGCTGCCCACTGCTTCCTACCTGCAGTGCCTGCTTCGTAGTGGGGGATTCTTGGTTTTAATGTCCTGGTGTCTCCCAGAGATGCTTGTTTTCTCTGTCCCTGTCCATATCTTCAGCCACAGGACAGCATGGATGTCTGAATTCCCTCTTGCCTTTTCTTGTGCAACAAGGCCACATGGATCAAATCGCTGGTCTTTTTATTTCTCAATAACACAAGGTAGATACAAGATATGGGGGCTTCTTCCTATGATACTTTTTAATCCTCAAAGGTCATTGCTTGATTTTGAAGGGGAAGACATTTTTTTTCTCTTTATTCCAACATAAGTATGGCTGGACTCCTGACCTTTTCTTCCTGGGAGCCAGTTTGATTCCTGCAGGAGGCAGGATGGGGTGACCCAAGCCTCTCTGTGCACAGGTGAAAGGGTAGGACCTCCCAATATCTGCTGTTTGGAGAGGCTGACTGCAGAACCCCATCCTCAGGAGCTTTATGTTCATGAACTACAGGCAGAGGAGATACAGTGCTTAAGCAGGCAAACAACACTGAACTAAAGGTGCTGCTTCATTACTAGAATCACTTTTCATCTGAGGAACTCACAGTTCTTGTGAGGAACGAACCTTTCCCTTCCCCTTTGAGATTTTGTGTGTCAGCCCTGTGTCAACAGGCAGCAACCAGGGAAAGCTGCTCCCTGCCATTCCTGCACAAGAACTGTGCCTGGAGCTGTGTCTCAAACCCTCCTTTAGCTGAAGGTTTTTGGTGCCTTTTGTCCTTGGAGACTTTCTGTGTAAGGTGTGTCCATTGACTTATCTCATAATGGGCTCATACAAACTTATGGTTTAGACCTGTAAAATGAGATTGAAAACCTCATAATTTAAGTGGCTCATGCAAGCCTCATGGAAGTTCATTAAAGCACACACATGGAAAAATAAAGAAGAGGTGACAGGATAGCTGAAAAACCAAACTTCAAAACAATGTTGAGGATTGTTGATATCAATGTGCTGCTGTGTTGACGCATGAGATTATACAGAATTGAGCAATATAAATTAAAGTAAATTGTTTAGTTTCTTCCTTTAAAGGTGGTATCTGTAGTTGCAGGTTACTCACTGGCCTGCAGCTGGAGAGCTTCTTCATGGCACACAGGGGCAACACAGGTTCAGTTTTGGACAGCGTAGTGAGCTGAGTCTGTCTCCTTTAGAAACCATTGCCCCCTCCTCCTAGACAATAACACGGCTCAGGTAAGGTTACGAGAAGAAAAAGTTGTCCATTGGGTGTTTGCAGTATTATTATTCAAATGCAGGTAGAGAGAGCTGAGATTTGGTTTTACTTCGTTGCGGTCAATGTAGAGCAGGGGAAGGTGAGAAGATTGAAGGATCTGTGAAATAGCCCATTTCTTTCCATTTAGGTGCAAGGGAAGTAAAGATGAGCTCTTAAGAGGAAAGGAAGTGACCTGGGTGAGAGAAATGTAGAGGAAAACATTCCCTAGCAAAAGATGCATGTAGCAGATGGAGTTGATATTGCAAAGTGCCAAGAAATGTGGGGATAATGGCCCAGAAAAGATGGTTGCTAAGCTGGGCTCAAGGGTGATGGCTCTGTTTCACGGATGTAGAGTTAAGGGTTTTAATCTGAAACTGAATGTGGGTAAAGCTTTTCCAGCTCTTCTTTGGTGAAAATACACACTTCAGAAATCTGCTGTAGCACGATTGTTTTGGTGTGGAAGGGTTGGCAGTGTGGTGTCCCCTGGATATGAAGGCTAAAACTGAAATTCTACTTTTTCTGATTCTGGATGACTTGGGATTAAAAATTCTTCATACAATCGTACAGGGTTGGGTTTAACTCTGGATTGTCCTCATCCTAGGCAAGTGTTTTAGGCATTTAGGTGCAGAGCATGAGAGATTGTGCTGTCTGAGGAAACTGATGTATTTCCACAAAACATGCTATTCTGGTGCTGTTGTAGTGGTCATCCTCTAGGGACCTAAATGAGACTAAATGAGAGTGTTTGAAGGGAGAAGGAATGTTTTATTAAACCAACTTCTATAACTTGCAAAAACCAGGCAAGATTATGGTTACACAACCCTTTACTGACCTGAAATGAAAGTTTCTCACTAAGAAACGAAGAAAATATCAAAGCCACACAGAAGAAAGATAATCCTCTGAAGTAAAACTTCTGCTTTTTTCTTCAGTGGTGTAAAGCCTCAGACTAACTTCCGTTAAATTTGTCCATGGGAGGGAAGGAGATGGGAAAAAACAGGCTGAAAGGAAATAAAAGGAGAAAAAGACAGGTAAAAATTTAGGGAAAGAGATGATTGAAAGTTTTTTTTTTTCAGACCAAAGGAGGGTTTTGCATCAAAAAGCTTGTTCTTTCTTCTGACTGTAAGAATTTTTATAATAAAAGGAGTATTCCTGCCAGCTTTGCCTCCACAGATTGTCTTTGCTTAATGAGACAGCACTTTTTGATGCCATTTCATGTAGTTAACACTGTTCTGCCCAGCCATCACAGCTCAGCTGCTGTTTGGCAAGAGGCTTTTTCTTATAAAGTGACCTTAAAATGGAAGTAACAGATAAGACTCTTTCTGACATGCATTGCAAATTCTTTGAGATCAAAGTCACATTCTTGTTTTAATTGGGGAATGGAAATCTAAGAACCACATTTCAAAAATGAAGAAAAATTCATTTTACACGGATCAGATTTTCACAAGTGCTTGTATCTGCTCTGATTATTCCAGGGAGGAGGACCAGCTGGATGCTATTTATGTAGAAAATCAGCCTTTGTCTTTAAAGGCTCACATAGATGTGGAGTATTTGAATTATTTGAAAGTTTCTGTTTGTTTTTCAGTGATGAGCAGTGTGGAAAATGTGATTCTAAGCTTGTCTGTGTGCATTGCAGAATGGGGGGAGCAAGCATTTTGACCTGTGCTGTGTGGTGCAGCTGGACTGGTCCTGTTATGATATTGGGATAATTCTGTTGCAAGAGAAACAGCAAAGGATTTAGGAGTCCTAAGTATTGGTAATATAAAGGATGGGGAAAAAGCCACCACCACCTTTGGAAAAGGATCACTCTCAAAGCTTGAGGATGACACTTCAAAGACTGTACTGGCTTGTTAGGCAAGATTATTAGTACTAATAAGAGGTAATGCACTCATGTCAGTAGCTCCCCCATGGTAATTTTTAGCTACTCCATATAACCAATGGTATTTCCAAAGCTCACTCAGACAGCACAAGCTCATTAAACAAAGATAGGCTTTTACTTAAAGTATTTATAAAGTTCAGTGTGAAAAGGAGAAGAAAGAAAATGTGCTATTGCAGAAGAAGGTGAAAATGAAGTACCCACAGGGTGCAGCCCATGTAAGGTATCTCAGTAATTTGACATGAAAACGATGTCTGATTTATTGAGGAAAATCCTGACATCGCTGACCAAGATGTAACAATACTCTCGTTTTGAAGGTCAAAGTAAGAGAAAAATCAATGCTGAAATACAATGTGATTTCCCAGCACCAAGACTTAGGAAGTGGAGGGATTTGTTCAGAGGGGCACAGTGCACTTGGCATCACCTTGGCTCCCACTGCAGTTCTGCTCCTTTCAGATACAATTTTCTCTCCCCAGAAAGGGTCACATCTGTGCCTGCAAGTGCTCAAGCGTTGGGTGTGGGTGTGAGCTCAGTCCCTGCAGCTTCCCACGTTCCTTCTGAGCTCCAGCCACACTTGTGTGCTCCGGGTCTGCGTCAGGATAACCCTGACTGCCAAATCCTGGGGATTTCAGCTGGCTGCTCTCCTGTGTGTGGGTGAGGGGAAAGCAAGGGGTCAGACACAGACCAGTTTTTCCTGTAGATGCAGAATTTGGCTCTTGAGGTCTGGAATGTTTTTTCCTTTGCCTTTTTGGTTTATTCTGTCTGAAGTATCTGAGGTTGGTCTGTGTGGCCTGACAATGCCAAGGATGAGAGCCCCAGCTGTGCCTTGGTGTCACACACAGGGATTGGCACCTTTGGGGATCCACCAAACTCCAAGATCCTGCTAAGATCTTACTTCTTGGGGCTTTGCCCCATCACCTTCCCCAGTATGTGCTGTGATCCAAGTACAGCACTCAAGTGGCCATGCTTCACCAAATTGAAGCGTCTGTTGCTTTCTCAGAATTTCTGAGGTTTTCAAATCTTTATAGTCAGATTGCATGCTTGTAAATTATGTGTGTTTAAATTAAAACAACTAATCTATAAACCCCACTCCATCTTTTAGTTGTTTCTCAGTACTTCAAAAGGATGATATGGAGCCTTTTGGTGGGTACCATGAATAGAAATTTGAATTTTAAGAATGCATTTTGAGATATAAATCCTGATTTATATTGAGTCCATCTGGGAGAGGAGCTGTTGAGAAAATCCAGTGCAAAGGAAGGAAAACCATGTGCCATTGTGTTGCTGCATAGGAAAAATGCACCATACTGCAGATTTTCACTTGTGGTTTAAGGTGATGAGCAGAAAGCATATTTCCAGGGCTTTCTGTGTGAACAAATTATTTAAACCCAGATTCCTTCAGATGTCTGAGCTCAGTCATGGAAGCATTAAGTAAAAGAGTCAGAAACTTGACTAAGACTGCTCACTGAAACCTTTATTAAACTTTAAAGAAGGCAATGAAGCAAGGATTAGATGTAGCTGGGTGTGGAAAATAGCTGTGGAAACAGGTGTTGCTTGTCAGTTTGAGTTTTTCTTCGATGTTCAAGCATGCCGAGGCAAGTGGGGACAGAGCTGATGGGTAAGCAGGGCCATGCAGGTGCACTGAGTTAGCTGGAATTGCAGCCTCTCACTGCAATCCCAGAAATGTGTGTCACAGGAGGCCATCCACCCAGGAACCTGGGCTGGAAGAGTCATCTGGGTTTCTGTAGTTGATATCCAGCATGCATCTTCAGTCCAAAATCACTGTAAATTCAAGGGGGGATCAAATCTAACAGTGGTAGTTGTGCCATAGAGCTGAGGATTTTTCTTTAATGCTGGGATTTAGTGCAGATGCTGCCAGACATGGTACCTGTGTGGCCATGGACACAGGAGGCTGTCCCCAGACCGGTTGTTAAAGGCAGAGAAATTGAGGTACAGAGTATCCTTAATCGTGGGAGTGGCACTGATGAGTGAGATCCAAGCCCTGCTCTATGGGTCTCCCTTGCCCAAGGATGCCTTCCCTCTGAAACATGACTGCAGGTGTGTATATATACATAAACATACTTAGATAATTGTGTGTGGGTGTGTGTGTGTTTCTACAGTATTCTGTAAGTGAAAGTTTGTAATATGTGAGCACTTCCCTTGAACTTTCCCTGCTGGGGTTGTGAGAGTAGAGGGTGGAGACAATGACACTTTGTTTTGATTTCTAGCCCAAGTTACTGTGCAGAGCGATTCAAGTGTGGCTTCTAAACCAGACTTATTTATATCTGTCCATTAGATTTGGCAAAAGGCTGCATGTTTGTTTACACTACTGCAATTCAAATCTATTTGTCTCCTACACTTAATGACAGATTGTGTGGGCTTTTATATGTATGGAGAGATCTATTTATATATAGACATATTCAGGCAGAAAGCAAAGAATGATACTTTTCATTAGTATATGATTTTAACAGGAAACAGGAAAAGAAAATTGGTGATAAACCTGCAAAGTGTCAGATCAGAGAAATAGGCATGGGAATATGACTGAGAAGGACTGTTCAAAGAAAAGCACATGAAAATTAATATCAGCTGTTTTAAAGATAAATATCAGAAAAATGCTGTCTTTGTAATGGTAATCATGATAGTGTTCATACAATAGTTAGTAGGATCACTGTTTTGATGAGGAGCACAAAAATCCCAGAACACTTTAAAGACGTTCATCAAGTAACTTGGTGTTCTGGCAGAGTTGTTAGAATTATCCCTACTTTGCTGTTAGTAGGAAAAGTAAGGTTAAATAACATGCCAAAGGTCAGATTCCAGATTAGATGTAGTGCTGAGAATAGGGAACAGGCTCAGACTCTTTCAACCCATGGGCTTAATTCAAATATTTGAAATGGAAAGACCTTGCCATGTTGGGAATTCACATTTGAGATCGCTCTTCAGAAAGCTGGTTGTCTTCTACTTTTGTCTTTTTTCTGCAGTGGAAATTAGTCCCACTTTCAGCCATGAGAGGATTAGTAGTGCTGTGGATGCAGTTGTGCAGATGTCTGAGATGAGCTTCATTTCTCCTAACTCTGAATGTCTACATTCCTCCTGGTCCCTGTGGACTCCTTGTGTAATCAATGGAGAGAAAAAACTGCTGCTAACGTGATTCATCTGACCTGTTTTAGCCACCTACTTTAGGAGTAGATGAAGCATGCTCTAGAAACTCTTTTATTTCTTCTGATTTTAAGGCAGTCTGAATGAAGAACTGACGCTTTAGAGGTTGTCTGGACTGGACAAGGTGAAGCAGAACTCAGAAGAGTGTAAGCAGCTCTAATATTTTGTCTGGCTCAAATTGTGGCTTACAGGAGTCTATCTTCTTTTACACTGGGCTTTTGCCTGTGTCACTTTTAATTTTATCCTCTTTACCTCAGCTTCTGGCCCATGTTTTAATGTCCATTAGATTTAACTACATTTTGAGAGTACAAACATGGGAATGACCCAGGTACTGTCTCACTGACTTGGGCAAGACCACAGCTTTGAATTCGGTTTATTGCTTGAATGTATCTCTTTATTGCAGGAAATGGAGTAAATAAGGTCCCTTGTAAAACATGATGTTAGTGAAGACAGAACTTGGCTTCTGATTGGGGTACAAGCACCTCTTCCAACAAGATCACCTACTCCCTCTTGTAGGGAGCATTTTAGGGGTTCTGTTCATTGTTACCCTGATTCTTACCACATCCCCTGGGATGTCCTTTTTCTTTCAGTTTACTTTAAATTCTCCTTGAAATATATTTGGAATGCAGTGCCTGTGATGCTCACAGAGCCGTCTGAGGACCACTTCTACAGGGGTACCCAAAGCACTACTGCATCAGTATTCTTAGGTTAATGTGCTCATGTGCATCCATACAGGCTATTTATAAAATCCCTCTCTCTATGTTAAGTTGTATGATGTGCCTTGTGATTTTCTTATGCTTTGGCTCAATTATGTAAATGTAATAGCATCCTAACCATTGAAATTCTGTACTGAGATGTCAGGAGGCTTTCTAAGGGAAAGATATATTTAAAAGTCCAAAGAGCTACCTGATACTGGATAGTAAAACCCATCCAAATGAGGAATACTGAGAGTAGCTTCTTTCATGTTCTACATATTTTCCCTCTGGGATGCTGGAGAAGTTGTGGAGAGAATTGCACGGGATTTCAAAAGGTTCCTGGTGGATCAAACATCTGAAACACAAACGTTTATATGTCAAAGTGTATCTGAGCTTCTCCTGGTCTGTGACTTACATTGACAATGTGTAACTTTTGTCTTTTCAGTTGGCTGTTACTATCTTTATGCTTTGAATCCATTAGTTAATGAAACTGGGATAGCTGACATTTGCCTGAAACCAATTGTTTTTATGAAGTGCTTTGTTTTAAATGTCATCCTAGACCAGCCTGGTTTCACTGATGCAGTAGTTTGCAAACACTAAAAAGGAAACTCCCTTCAAGAAATAATCCCTGTGCTCCTGTTTACATGATCTTGTCAAAGTCTCAAATTGTTATGCTTTTTGTAGAGTAGCTGGGGATGTTCTCCATGCAATACTACTTCATTCCTGCACTGGATCTGGCTTATAGTTCATTAACCATTGAAATAACAAGGAATAAGGATGGACCTTAAACATGGTTCATGCCTTCTGAAAACTTGGGCAGATGGGCCCACTGTATCCAGTTTACATTTTAAATTCTTTGTCACAAGGGTAACTGATAACTTTTTGTTTTAAAAGCTGACCTCTGGGATAAGAAATCCCATATCCCTTCTTATACCTGACTAAGCTTTTGCATCTCACTACTCTGATGCACTACAGATACTGCTGTGCACTGAAAAGTGCACATGAATATCCTGAGCACACAGTTATTCCAACCAAGCCTATGTTTAACTAAAGGCTACAATTATCTACATGTCCTAGGAGCTGATCTCTTCTTCTCCAGTATTGCCAGCTACAGAGTGACTGAACTTGTGTGTTTCCTGGGGCAAATGTCTTACCAAATATTAAGTAGATGAATATGTAAATAACGTTAAATCTTCCTGTGCTAATATCTTCATCACAGTTATAAGGTGGCAGTTACTGTCCCTTTGTAAGAGGGGTTTGGGTTTAATTTGGAAGTGAATTGATAATTCTTTTCTTGCCAACTGTGGCACAGGACAATGAACTTCACACTGAAATTTGACTGTAATAAAACACATAATCTGTTTCACTTAGTTTTAAAGAAGGCAGTTGTTTAAAGCAGCTGGTGAAGTACACAGATGTTCTGGTGGAGGGCAATCCAATATTGAAATGGCATAATGTGGCAACAAACTCTCATTTTAAAATGAATGGCTGACAAAAGAAATATTTAGTTAAGCATCCTACCCTTAATTATAGTGGTAGATATTTTTCATCTGGAAGCATGTGCTCAAAAGGTGCTGAACAACCGAGCCTTCTTTCTGGCAGAAAATGCTGTGTTGCAGTTCCTTAAGACAGAAAAGATGCATTCACTGGCTTGCTGGACTCAAATCCACTCTGTGAGTTTGCTGCCTGAGTCTGCAAGTGAAATGACAGTGGCTGTGCAAAGCGGCTTCATTCATCTACAGACAGAAGTGTTGTGAAGTCATACAGGAAAAGAAAGCTGAAGGTAACATGCTTGTGCCAGGATCCTGCTCCTCCACAGGGACCAGCAGAGTTGAATTTTTAAGCTGGGATGGAGACCAGCTGCCTCAGTGAGTTTCCTTGTGGAGACAGCTTCTGATCATAATATTTTACTCATCTTCATGAATGCCTGCCCAGTGAAGCATGGAAGTGTTGGGCTCTCGCTCCCCGCTGCACAAGAGGAGGTCAACTTATGCAATTTCCTTGCACTTCATTTCTTTGAATTTGCACAGCTGCCCTCTTGGGACTGCAAAGTCCCTGGCCCTAGGGCCTGCCCATTTTGGAAGCTTCTAAATGTCAAGTCTGATCTCAGTTTTCATTTTAAAAAATACAAAGTTCCTTGACTTTTTGCTTGCAGAGAAAATGGAGCTATTCCCAGTCAGTCAAATCTTGGTGCCATTATGTTTCTGGGTGTAAGGTGGGACAGAGAATGAGATGTGACTGTCTCATTTTCCTGTAATAAAATGAGGCATGGTGCCTTCAATTACACCGATTAAATCAGTTAAATAGTAACTTTCCTTGCTATCACAAGGCCCCTGCTTTACATAGGCCTGTTCTCTAGTGCAGCCTCCAACATCTGAAGCTCTTCATAGCCTGCCCTGGCCATGCAAACACCAGGGCAGTTCTGTATTGCCTGGTTCTCGAGGTGGGAGGTCCTCACAGAAGACACTCAAGAGCCTGAGGGGAGAGGGAGGACCAGGGGCACCAGAGTGGTTGAACCTGTTGGAGTATGGTAAAACAAGACATTATGGGTATTTTCTCATTCCCTCTTCTGGCTGCCCAATTTGAAGCCATTACTGGAATAAAGCTGCAGGAGTCTAGCCTGGAATAGAAGGTAGGTAGGTAAGAGGTGTGAAAAGTTTAGTCTATGACTGAAAGTACAAACCACTCTGTGCTCTTCCATGGCCTCCAAGGCTTCCTCCCTTGGTGCAGATCATTTTATATCCTTCCCTGAGCTGCTGCAACTGCCAGTTCACCACTCTTAGCCCCAGGGTTGCCATTTATACCTGCCTTCCCTGCCCATCAGCTATCTATCATTGACTTAAAGTGTTAGTCAGACCTTGTGCAGCTGTCAGTGGGGCTGTGGTTGCCTATGTATCCCTAGGCTGTTGTCTGATGCTTCCTGGCAGCAGGGGTGGTGCAGAGGCTGTGAAGCTCATCTGGTCAGATAGCGCCTAACTGAGCTGAATTCGTGTCTGCATTGGCACGATCCCAGTTTATTAGTGCCATGAGAATTTTGACTGAGTTGTACGCACAGAACTTGAAGTCACACTTCTTGTTTGCTGGAGAGGTGCAGTGTTTGTCCTTCTGCCATCCTTGTCAGTGAAACAATTTGTCTTTCCTGTACTGAAGTGCATCAGCCAGTGTGGTTTTGATTAAGCACAGGGATCCCTGTCTCTCAGAGTGTTGTAACCCTGCTGCCTGCTTGCATGGCCTTGGAGGCACTGATAAGAGCCTTGTTCTAGCAGTGTTGTGTCTTCCCAGCCTTTAGAGGCTATGAGGCATGTATGGCATGTAGGAGCTCTTCTCTGAGCTGGAAGGCTGAGGGTAGAAAGTATTGAGCTCAGCAACTTCACCATTTCAGTGCAGAACATTGTCAGATTTATTCTTATTCCCACCACTCTTATACAGACCCAGAGTCAGGATGGGCTTCAGAAAGAAGATGGTGGGATGTGGTGGATAGATTGGGAGCAGGGCCTGGGAAGACCTGGGTTTGTTCCTAGGCTTGTGCTGTCACTGGGGTCTCTTGGGCAAAAAGATTCACTGTATACAAAATGGGGATAGGGAGCCTCCTGGAGTGTAAACCTGCTAAGGTTGCAACACTCTTCTTTTGGAAACAGCTTCTACTCAAGTGTTTTTCTTTTGAATGACCCCTCCTGGACAAAGTTATGTCTGTATTTCCATGTCACACTGTTTTATAATGACTTCCCAGCAAAGCCCACCTGCGGCAGCAGGCGAGGATATATAGGCTTTAACACATTCATTCAGTTTTAACTACCTTTTCAGGAAAATATTTAGAAGTACCTTCTCTGCATAAGAGATTTTCTGTTGCTAGACATCCTGAAAATTAATGTGCTGCCTTGGGGCAAATGCAGTATCTTCTTATTTCTCATAACATGGTTACTTTAAATCTTCTGCCTTTATTGAGAAAATTATCATTCTTGCTGAGGATCCCTTGTAGAGGATCCCTCCATTAGTCTGTCAGGAGGCGGTTAGTAGAGATGTAGATGAGTCATGTGAAGCCTTGTGTCTCTTAGTGCATGTTTGCAAACCTAATTTTAGTCAGTCTACTCCATTCTGCTCTGCCAGAATTAGATAACATTGTTACAGCTATGCAAGTGTGTAAATCAAAAAGATTCTCCTGATAAATATAATTAGGAAAAGCCGTTCCATTTAGCTGTATTTAGTGGTATTCAGTCATGGATCACAAATAAATCCATCTTTTTTTTTTTTTCACCGAAGTACCTACATTTTGGGTACTAAGACTGCTCTCAGACCCACTGGCTTCAGCAGGCTTTGTGTCACATCCTTAACTGTAACACATCCAAATGTGTGCCTGACATTTCCTGTGCATCTTCGTGCTTAAAAGTGGTTGTTACCACTACAGTGTTTTGCCTGCAAATGCCCTCATGAGACACGGCAGCAGTTTAGATAAAGATTTCTTGACTTGCCAAGGAATTGTCCTGTCTACTGTTAATTTTTGAGATATCACACTGCATCCATTAGATTTGTATTTGAGCTCCTCTTACCAGTGAATCTTACCCTTTTGTCCTTGGGAAGTAGGGGATCTGACAGACAGAGGTGTTTTTGCGGTCACAAACTGAAGTAAACATGGATTGGGACAGGAGCAGAACCTGATATGAAACATCAACAAAACACATCCGAAAAGGAAGAAAAAAACTGATAGCCTTTCAAATTGACTCTTAAATAGTACATCTGATGCCATTGCAACAGGCTTTTAGCAGTATTTTTTACTTCTGATTAGATTTGTTAGATACACTAGATGACAACAGTCTATTTAAACATCCATTCATACTCTTGCTCTAGCGTGTTTTAGAGTCCTGTGGGTATTATATTTGGAATTCTGGGGACACACAAGAAGCCTCTCTTCTTTCTTCCTGGAGCTTTTGTTCTGATTTGCCAGCCATGGCACTTTGCTCCTGGGATCTCCTTGGCTTTTTGCCTAAAGAGGACCAGACATGGAATCTCTGGACTCGTGTTTCTCTGCAAATGCTTATGCTGGAGGAATGAACTTGAGTCACAAAATCTTCTTTGCAAGATGAGATTTCTTGCTCCTTCCCTTTCCTCCCAAACACATCATCTGTCTGCCAGCTGGGGTTACCTCAGAGAGAGGTGTACTTGCTGCCTGTGGAAGAGGTGGCTAACTCCAAACTGAAGCAAATGATTGCAGTGGTTAAAGAGAAGAATGAAGGCTGTCCTGTCCCCTTGTGTGCAGCCTGCATGGGGACCAAGTGACTCATGCTTTGGGCAGCATGTTACAGGCTTCTCGCAGCTTGGGATCCCACAGTTGCAGCTGATGTGTGACCAGTCATCCAGCATGGCTGGAGTGTGGGGCCATGGAGCGGGAAAAATGCTGGGATGTGGTCCATAAGGAGACTACTGCACTGGAAAATCTCCTGAAAGTGTATCATTTAGCAAGGTCTTAATGCCAAAGAGCATCATCTTATCTCACAGGAGTCACTGTGGAATCTTATCCTCTGGGATAAAAAGCAGCTGGGGAGGGGAGATGGAAATATCTGTTTAGGCCTTATTGATCCTTCAGATTTCTCTCATCCTTTGGGTTTTCCCCTTTCCTTCTGCTCCCAGCGTCCTGCTTTGTGCCGAGGGAGGGCAGAGCCCTTGCTTCCATTGCACCTGTTTTCTGGGTAAACAGATCCACTGCTGTTGACAGTGGTCCACAAGCTCCTCAGTCTGCTAAAGTTCCATTTAAATAAACAAAGCATATTTCCAGTTGCACGCAATGCTTGGCCATGGTAGCAGAGAGCCCTAGCAGGTGTCTTTAAGGCCTCCAGAAATGAGACAACAATCCCCAAGCGGAACATGCAGTGAGCTGGCTGCTCAGCTAATGGAAGCTGGCCAGCCTCCACTGGATTTGACCCAGGACAAATTAGATTAACACAACACCAAAAAAGCCCCACTTGTTTTCTTTCTAACCAGCGATGTCCCCTTCTCTGCTGTCTCTCTGCAATCTATCCTGCCCCCTTATCTTTCCCCACCTCTCTTTTCCTGAACTTTCCCCTTCTTCCTCCTGCCACAAGGATCAGAACTGCAAACACACCGGTTACTAGTCGGGAGTAACCCCAGAACAATTTTGCCTTCTTGCCACTTAGATATCCCAGGAAGCAAATGCTGCCTTTGGTTTTGAAAACGACTGGTGGAAAACACGCAGGAGGCAGGTGAGCTCCTGTGGCACACGGGTACAGCAGCTCTGTGCTGGCACCAGGGAGCTGTGCAGGAGAAGTGTTGGGATGGCACCGTGGGAGTGATCCTGTGATGCTGGATCTTCCAGCATGTGACACTGGGAAGAGCTTGAGAAGCACAAGACCCTGGTGCAGCACTTTGGCAGGTCTCATTCCTGGACTGCATGTGCTGGTTGGGCAGTTGCCTTTTGGTGGTGAAGATCCATCTTCAAGTCCTGCTGAAGGACCCATTAGAGTTATTCCAGGTGGTTATTCCTAGAGGGGACTGAACAATCATGCATGTCCATCAAGTGTCTTGCTGCTTGAGTCGTCTTAGATGGGAGGGTATCACTTGTCTAGCATTGACTGGGTTAAGAAATAAAAAGAAAAACCTTTATTTCCAGGATTTATTATGATTGGATTAAAAAAAAAAAAGAGCAGACAGTTAAAGAAGACATTTAAATGGGAAACAGAAAAGATAATAGAGTTACCGAGGTTAAAAAAATTGATCTTGAATAGTGTGTATTAAATTATTTGTATTTATCCTGGTGTCTCTGTTAGTGGGACATTATTAATGGCATACTCAGCAGGTATGGTTAAAATGAGGACTTCTTATTTAAAAAGGAGTTTGAAATATGAAACACAGCAGGAAAAACAGATGTTGGAAGTGTTCGAGGCCAAGAAAACCATTATTAGACTATTTTCTGCCTTCACTGGATCTGATTATCTGATCATTATTCTGAGCACTGTTTGGAAAAGGTGGGAGATGTGAGAGATTTCTCCTTGAAGTCTTGTTACAGGTGTGGAGATACTTCTATAGCTACATGGTAATGTATGGCTGAGCAGCCTTCAGAGACTGGGAGAAAGTTCTACTTGATTACAAGCAGCATCAGGTGGAAAATCATGGATGAAATCAGAAATCAGTATCTTTGTTAATTGTGAATTATGGATGGAGGTTTTTCTCTTCTAGTTTTATATCTTTTGAAAAGGATTGTTAAAATATGCCTTCAATTAGGGATATTTTAGGAAGTTCTTCATGCTGGCTTTTGAAGTTGAAAAGAATGTCTACTTACAGAAGAGGTGAAAGTCAGAAAGTGGTTTGTGTTCAGGTGTTGAACCACCAGTAGCCTCTTCCTGCAGAAGTATTAAGAGGACTGCACTAATTCCTGCTAGTTCTCCTGCACTGGCTGAATAATGTGAATTCAAAATTTGCAGACAGAGTAGAATGAACAATAAGTTTTGGGGGTTGTTTTCTCTACCCCTCCATGTTCTAATTATGAATAGAATTATGAATAAAAAATGTAACCTGCTAGCGTTAAAGCTGTGGAGGAGACCAAGCTTAAAGTCTGTCAGCTCAGTGTCATGGCAGATGATATTTTATATTTATTTTGTAATATTTTTAAAGTTAATTTTTAGATGGAGCTTAGGGAGTTATGTAACTTATTCCTATGTGCTATGAATTAAAATTCAAATTTCCATTGCTTAGCAGCGTGACAAATCAAAACCAGGAAAAAACAATCCATGAAATGCAAAATGTACGTCATTCATTTTTGCCTAAATTAATGTAAAAATTAAAAATTTTGAATACAAGTGTGATTAATCCGTGTAATTGCTTATTGTGTTTCAATACTGAATAATGTATTCTGCTGGTCACCTAAGGATGCACCAAGTTTCTTCTAACCAATAAGGGTTTCCTTTGGGAAAACAGATTAAAAAAACACAAATGTGAACCAAAATGGCAACAGTGCAGGACACCCTGTTTTAATTAATCTTACTGATTTACACCATAATTAATGCTTACTACTTTCGCAAGAACAACTTGTGGGCCCCCTTGGAAATGGAGGTGGGCTCAGAAGGAGCCTGGGCAGTGGGCAGGGAGGTGGCACCCCAGGCTGCAGCATCCACCCCAGCTCACTGCACCTCTGCATGACTTTCTCACTTGCAGAGAAGAGAGCTGGCCAGGACAGAGATCTGCAGCACAGACCCAAGGCAGCTTCCACAGTGGTTGTGAAATCACACTCTGCAGTCCCCCTGTGAAACTGGCCCTTGCTTTTATTAGAAAGGTTTTAAAGTATCCCAAATTGGAACACAATGCTTAGTTGCTACATTAATTTGAAATAAAAGGTTTGTTGTAGCCGAAGAGGATGGTTTTCATTTGGTTCATCTGTAATAGTTCAATTTTTCTGTTTTCTGTACAGAGAAATAAATCACCATTATGTGCTGATTTCTCTTTATGCTTGTTTATTGTGGTATGATGGTTTGTTCTGCTTTCAAGTGTCATTAATCCCCAAGAAGTAAATCAGAGTTTCTGAATAAGCTTTTCTTTGTCAGGTTTCACTGGGGTTTCATCCTAGGCATCATTAAAAAGGCTTTTCTTTTTATGGAGGAGCCTTGTTAGGAATTGCAGCATGCAGACAGTAAAAGTTCAGACATTGTAGTTGTCGCCTGTTAGTACTTATATTTCTCCTTTTCCCTTTTTCTTCTGCCATATGTAGCTGTCCTGGGCTTGGGATGGGACATAGGCACAGTGGTTTGACTGCAAAGGGTGAGCAGAGGAGGAGCTGTGCCGTAATCTGGTCAGGAGCTTCTGTCTGATTCTGGCAGAGCAGTGGTTTTGGGGGAGTTTCCCGGCATCACCAGCCGGAAATAACCACACGTAGCATTTAGTCTTGGGTGGTGTACTCTCATGTCTCTGTGCAATGGAAAATTTAGGCTTTCGGTGCAGGAAGACTTGCTTCAGAGCTGACAGCAAGACAGAAGAGACTCATTTAAACAAAACAAAACAAAAGCCCAAACCAACCCGCAGTAAAACCACCATGCCAAGAACTGCCACAAACCACTCCCATGCTTCTTTACCTGCTCTTCCCAAGCAAAGACTCTTGCACATCAGCCAAGAGGCAAATAATTAAAAGCATTCCCATACTGTGTCCCTGAGAGGTGTCAACAGTGAGGAGTCCTGTTTGATGGATGGTTGTGCATTTAGGAGAGGGGGAAGGATTCTCTTCTCTGTTCCCTTCCCTCTTTCTGGAAAATGCTATTCTGGAAAATGGAATGCTGTGGGCTGGTCCCAGATTAATTGAAACAAACTTGAAAAACTGAGGCTGCATGTGCCAGGAGTAATTTTTCACTCTAGCTGGCTCCAAAGGAAAAACTCCAGAACTTGGACAGGTTTCACAGCTTGAAAGGTTGCTGGTGATAGAGTTCCTGCACCATTGGAAACATGGGATGCTCTGGTGGCATTTGAGGCAGTGATAAACCCATACACAGAGGCAGAGGAGCCCACACAGAGAGGACAGCATACAATAAAAGGCTTAAGATATCACAGGAGGAACTAGATTTTTTGGTAGGATTCTGTAAACGTTTTACTTTCTGCTTTGTAAAAAGGACTCATGACCTGTACAACGATTTTTTTGCAGTTTAGGGCTAGTCTTCACACCTCACAATGATAAAGTACTGCTGTGATTTTCTTTCTGGACTTCTTATTTTATATCTAAAATTTTCACATAAACAAATTTAGCTTGATGAAAATATCATTCAGCCTTGGTTTGGGGGAGGGGGAGAGCTTTTCTGTTCACTGCAGAGTGATTGCAATGCAAGTTCAGACACTGAACTTGGTGTGGATGTGTGAGGTGGATGCAAAATGAGTGTATGAGATGGACAAAAGGATCTCTGAGGAGGAAAGCTGGGTATAAAAAGGCATAGATGGGGATATCTTGCAACATCCTCAGAAATGCCTCCGATGCAGGAGGGATATCTTTGTTGCTGGATAGTTTGCCATTAGATTTAAAGAATGGTCATTCACTCTTTGATCGAGACCACTACAAGGAATAAAATGTTAAACATCTGCTTCATGCTGTCTTGAAATGTACCCTCTAATTTGCAAAAATAAAACAAGAACTGATGACTTTTCAATATGTTTCAATGTTTTGTTTTAATATCTACTATGAGCAGAACAACCTTGCTAAAAAACTCCAGAAAATGTAAATGACGTGCTATGAATAGGCAAATGATCCCTAGGCAATAATGTGTGCTGAGTAACCTTTGTACCTTAGCAAACTTCCAGATCGGCAGTGAAGTCTGGTGGCTGAATAATGCATTGGGTTTGATGCTGCACCTGGCTCTGGACATGGAGTGCAAGATCAGCCAGCCCTGGCAGTGGGACCGCTCCAGTGGAGGATGACACTGGAAAAGGTTCAACCACAGCATCTCAGTGCAATTGGAGAGCAAATTTTCACTACAAAACAGTGCTCAGGACAAGCTGATTAGGCCTTCTTCAGTCCTTTCATGTTCTTTTTTAAGAGCAAAGCAGCCTTTCAGGACCATTTGTTGAAAGCAGAATGTGCCACTGCTGCTAGGCTTGGAGTAAAAGACAAACCATCCTCTTACGATGAGGATTAACACTGCAGCACTGCCTACCAACACCAAGATGAAGGAACACAAACCTAACTCTGTGTCTTATTTTGGGCTTCTGAGTGTTTCTATCACTCTCTATGTCATCAGAGCTGCTTCAGAACGTATTTTCAGCTGTATCAGCCACAGTGGATATTTTTAAAAATTCTTTCCTATTATGCCATTCTGCTACTGACTGAAAAAAGGGAAAGGGTAAGGCTAGCTTTCAAAGGGATGCATACTCTTGTCTGCTTCAATGAAATCAATATGTTAGTCTCCACCTACTCTGGCCTGGGGTTGTTTTGTGAACTACGTATCAGAAGAATATCATATCATTACAAGCATTTGAAAATTATTCTCTAAAATCAATGTGATATTTTCTCTTAAGCTTGCATTTAGCAAAATCTTCTTAACACTTCTTCCCTCTGAAAAAGTTAGTGGCTATTAATTATAAGAGAAATGCATCTGAAATTATTTTCTCCAGGTGACATGGATTCATCTATTCTATGGCCCACATAATTCTGTTTTTGCCATGGTGACATTCCAGAGGTTACTCCCAAGATAAATTTATCTTGATGTATGCTATGTTATTTATCCACGGAAATACAGGGGTAAGGGGGATGAGCAAAATCTGGCTGCTGCTGTGGCTGTGCACATGCTAGAAAATCTGCTGGCAGCAAATACGGCACATGGCAAAAGTTGGTTGGCCTGATTCTGTCTTTTCCAGAAAGTCAGAGAAACGGAGGCAGCCCTGAATGCCCTGAACCGGCTGTGCTCTGTATCCAGTGTGTGTCCAGTGCAGCTGAGTACAGCACAGAGCATCCCCTGCCCTGCACCAGCCATCACTCCTCATAATGTCTGCATCTCACAGAGCCCATCCTGCAATCAGCTGAACAGGGTTTGGGTGGAAACGCAGCACTTCAAAAGGTACCTTTGGTGCCACGCTTAAGGTCACCTCTGCTATGGCTCTTCCCCCTCTCTGTGACCCAGCGTTGTGAAAAGCAGCTGCACCGGGGCTGTGGCCAGACAGACACAACCACACCGTGTAGCTGTAGGAACAGAAACATCCTTGTTTCCCTCTGATACCCAGGTGTTAACTTCAGAACTGCTCAAGGGTCATATCTTCATCTAGTGAACTGACAAAAATTGCCATCCTCTCTGCTTCCCTCAGCAGTTGCTCGTTGTGGACTTTTTATTTCTTTCTCCAGCAATGGTCTGCAACCTTGCATTGTGCTAACAACACACACCAGATTGATGGCCATGCCACGTGGGGTGGGGAGCAGGGGTGCCTTAGTGCAGCCACTATCCTCCTCGTGGAGATTACAGTCATCAATTTCCATCTGTTGTGAGCATCAACATGATTCCTTGCTTTAGGAACATCAGTTGATTCCCAAGGCTGAGCAGGTTTTCATTTGGCAACAATTTCTCTAGCCCCACCATCAATGCTATAAAAAGACATCAGCAGCAGGTAATTTGCTTTAGCTCTATAATACATGAGCCTAAAATTACATATTTTCCTTTACTACCCAGATTGGTGCCTTTTGAGACTTTACAGATGCCTTATAGCTTTCAATCCAATAGCACAGTCAGCTCTTTTGCTGGCTAATCAGAAGCATTATTGTTCAATCCTGGTTTGTGGGGAAAAAAAGAGAAAGCTTCAAACCTTAATTAAACATGGTGTGAACCAAGCCTGAAATTTTAGGACAATAGAAGAAGCAGATCCATTTGCAGGGCAGTAGGTTCATGGCCTTGTTGCTGTTATCCTGCACCCCATCCAGCAGCACCAGTCCCTCCTGAGCCCTGTTTGCTTGTGACTCTTCCTGTGTGTTCCCCCACCCCCTTCCCACTTGGCTGCAGGCTCAGGGTCTCCATTCCTGCATGGTACCCACTGCATAGCAGAGCTGGTCTGCAAGCACACACAGCAGGAGGTGCTGCACTTTAATCTGAATTTGAACATTCATTTCTGTCAGGGAAGACCTTTGCCAGGGTAGAGAGGATGGGTGGGGATCCTGACAGGGAAAGGGGACGCCCTGGAGGAAGCAGCTGGGGACTCTGGAGTTGAGGCTAATCCTTCCTGAAGCATCAGACCCCACAGGCTGCAGGTACATCTCTGGTGCAGCCAGTAGATCCCTGAGCTGAATAGCTCTGAGCTGGACCTTGCGAGGGCTTTCCAAACACTCATTCCCCAAATGCTTCTAAACAATGTCTGTGATTACTCCGGAACCATGACTATAACACTTGGAGGAGGAAGAAAGGCTTAATAAATCCAAATGTGTTTGTTAGCAGTAATTCACAGCAGGGTCTATGGCTGAGCCTGCCAGCTGCCACAGTCTGCACGGGTTGCATTTAGCCAATCCTGAAAGCAGGAGCAATATTGGCTCTGGAGAAACCTGCTGCTCCCTCCTATTGTCTAGAGAAATGAATTGCTTTATAGTAATGCCTGGAAATTGTGTGCCAGTCACATGCTAAACAGATAAAGAGCAAAGAGAGTACAGATTTGTTCAATGAATTTCCAAAGCTTTCTCACTGAGGTATCATGCTCTTGGAACTCTTGTTGAAAAAGGGGCTGATTCCTCCCTGTATATTTCCAGATGGTGGTTTGTCCCTTCAGGGATGATGCAGAGCACTATCACATCAGGTGTTGTATTACAACACTTAATTGTGCAAATGCTAACTGCAGTACTGGAAAACAGTGTTTATTTCTTTTCACCATAGCGTGTTCTAGATCCATCAGGAGCTGCAAATGTCCTGGGATAATTATGGCTTGTTCCTTTCCTTGACGGTGCTGAGCTTGCTGTGGTTCTGAGAGATCTGACTGGTGACATGTGGCAGGTGGTCTCGGACACCACTGTAACCTTGTCTAAATGTCCTAACTGAGCTGTGTATGGCAGCATTACATGGGCTGATGCTGTCCTTTCACAGGCTGATTCCTGAAAATGTTCAGGGAAGGTGTTAACATCATGCTTAAATTCTCTCCTACAGTGTTCATCTACAGCTTTACACCCAAATTTTCTCTCTGTTGGCTCCAAAGTGATTGCTGCTTTTGTCCCCTTCTCCAAAGATATGGTCTCATCTCTGTTCTTTAGGATACCTTCCTCTGAGAGCAGAGGAGTCGCTCCAAGGACAGCAGAAGTTTTGCACTTCTGACCTCACCCTTCTGGGTCACTTAAATGCCAGTGTACATTCTGTGTCACCCACCTTGGCTCCGTTTTCTTGCCCAGGCAGATGCAAATCCTCTGTTATGGCCTCATGTCCTGTTGCTGTCATGTCTGTGTCTACCCTATGTGCTGGTGTTTGTTGTATCTGCCTCTAGAGACCCAAAATTATGCTTAAATAGTCTGATTTTTGGAGCAGAGAATTTAATGGAATGGAATGGAATTTGTCCTTGCAAATGAGGCAAAAAACCTCCTACAAAATCAATGGATTTCTGTCAGTCTAAAACAAATTTGAGGGAGAAGAATCTCCTTCCTTCCTTTGCATGCCTCCATCTTTTTCACCAAAGTATGGTAAACAGCAAAAGTGCTTCTGGTAAGCACTGTCCTGGCACTGGACATGGCTTTCTGTGGCTACTTACAATTATGTGATCAATAGGGAATAGCAGCAGTTGTGCAGTGAAGAGTGAATGACATGAAGTTAACTTTCCCTCCCCTGCTGGGGTGGGTAGTGTACTGTGGCCCTGTTTCCTTGTCTTCTTTGTACAATAGTCATTTCAAGCTTGATTTTTCTTGACCATCAAAAGAGAAGGTATAGATTTTGCTGCACTGAAGCAACCCCAAAATGTTGTTACCATTCAGAGGTGTGTCTCATAATCTGCCCTCCTAGCATGTTTGCAGGCTCACAGATCTCTTCTCTTAATAATGCATTAAAAGTTCACCTTGTTACCTTTCACACACACACACACACACCACACACACACACACACACCACACACACACACACACACCACACACACACACACACACCACACACACACACACACACCACACACACACACACACACCACACACACACACACACACATATATATATATATATGTGTGTGTGTGTGTGTATATGTCCTTGGGCTGGATTTAGAGCTGTACAGGGAGAAGGGATGATCTTCACGTGCCTTCCCTTAAAGCAATACTGGCGACATGGGATGTCATGCAAAGGAAAGTAGAACAGTCTTTAAAAGCTGGGGGAAAAATTAAAAGCATTAAGAAAGGAACGGGAAGCTTTTTGTGCAATCTACATATAAACAAAATGTATACCATTGTAAATGTCTTTTTTCTTTCTATAAGCTTGGACAGCATGATGCCTGCCATGTTAAATTGTTTCCTTCAGAAGTCACTGGCAGGAGCAATTGTATTGAAGTGTCTTTGAAGGCTGGACTGAACAGTGAGATAAATAATAGTTACATTTTTGATTTGTGCATTATCATATTGCTCTAATTCAGCTTAATGAGTCAATTATCCACTTACAGAAATTAATTACAAAACAGGCTCTAAAAGTGTCCAGGATGGGTTCTGTTGAGCCAGCATCATGTTGTGGGATGTGATGAGTGATGCTGAGCCTCTCTCCATCTCTATGCCTATAGGAGACTCCTTTCTTTGGGATAGAGGTGGTGAGAGTGGAAAATTTTGGTCTTGGACTGCAGTACAAAACCTTCTGTCAGTCTGTTGGACCTTGTGTTCAGCTTCACCTTTTATTGAGTAAAAGTGGGCTTGGGAACAATCACATGTTGGGGAAAAAGATCTGGGAGGGGTTTGGAGCTAATCGAGCTGCAGCACTGAGGGCTCGCTGTCATTCTGGGGTACTTGGGTGCTCACAGAGAGGATTTACTGCAGGGATTCTGATCTGTAAGACATGAGCTGCCTGTCTGTTGCAGTGATGCATCTCATGTCAAGGGAATGGGATGCAACAGATCAGAGTTAAATTAAAACAATTTCATGTATTTATAAATGAGCAGTGGTATCTGTTTTCCTGCTTTGGTGAACCTGACATGTATGAATGTACAAACCTCTGTCTCTGGTGGTTGGTATTTTAATAGTAAGTGAAAAGCCCAGAGAGTATAAATTGCTTGTGTTTCTTCATGACAAAACTGGTTTATATAAACCTGAAAGGAAACACTACACTGGGCAGAATAAAACTGATTCATGTATTGCCTGTTAATCTTTCAACATTGACACTGATTGAAGTTGGGGTTGTTTTTTGGTGGGGTTCAGTTTGGTTTGGCTTTTTTCTGATTTGGGGGTTGTTTCTTATTACCAGTAAAAGAAGTTAAGCATTGAATTGATTATTTGAATATTTAAAAGCTGAATCGTGCATTGCCATGAATGCTGTGATCTTTAGAGGCACTGACAGCTTTCCCTCTGGCTGTTAATGTGTCTGCTTTATACAACACAAATGTCAACATCACTACTCCTCTAATTAGAGCAGTAGGTCAAACAGTGTCTTTGTCTGCAGAGGAACCCGAGCCATTAGCCATGTTAAGAAGAAACTTCTTTGTTAAGCTTGATTTATGTTTCTGAGGTTTGTTTTATCCTGTGGCAAGACCTACAAATGCTGTTTTCAGAGTGGGGCATTTTTGCTGACTGCAGAAAGGGAAATACACAGAAGGGATTGTCCCTCCACCGATTCAGGCTCTGCCTGAGCTGCAGAGCAAACCTTCCCCAGCAATCCCAGCTCGCCGCAGGTCTGGTCTGTGTGAGAGAGCATTGCTTTAGTTTTATTCAAACACAGGAAATGCAGGTTTCCAGAGGGTTTAAGTTGTAATAGTACTGTCAGTTACAGAAGGTTATAGAAGTAGAGAAATATAGTGCTACCCCTTAAAACTGATGCAAGACAAAATTGCCATCGTCCTTGTTTGGGTTCTCTGCTGGAGGCATCAGTTCAGTTTTGCCTTTTCTGATTCATTTTAAAGTAGAGTTTAGCATAATTTCCATTATGATAGATCTTCCATTTAAGATCAAGAAAATAGTGTTGTTTGTCTTGAATATCCAAAAGATATGATTGGCATTTACAGATCATCCCATTTGTTTTTCTGATGTCTTTGATTGCTTCTCTTCCAATGCACTATACATCTCACAAAACTGAAATTGCCGTATGGAAATACATAGAAAATTGTTTTAAAATAGACTATGGGGTTTAACATTTCTATTTTAATTAAAAAAATATATATTTTAAATTTTGTTTAAATATATTTTTTAATAAACTGATTTTTAAAATATAACATTTTTTATCCCTGTGATCTTGGGTTTTAGTGGATAAGTAGTCAGTGAGTCTCCAGTGGAAATTCTCAGATTTCAGAACTGCAGGATTTTTCCTTAGAGTAATTAATAGTCAAATAAGCTAACACTGGCATGAGCCACTGTATGTGCTTTAATTCAACCAGTTGTTTCTCTGGAAGGAGAGTGCCAGCAGTAGAGAGGAGATCACAACAATCTTTCCTCCTCAGAGACAAGTACGTTGAAGAACAGTGCCAAGGAAAAATGGACAGGAAATGCTTTGGGTATTGTTTCTCTATGCTTTGTTCTCGTTAGCATTTGGCACAGACACTTGTGCTTCCTTTCTCCTGCCCATTTCCCTTTCCCTACAATGCCATGTGCCACCACACAGATCAGGGTGGTGTGAGTGACTCCTTATGGATGAAATATTCATTCACCCCCTACCCCCTGGCAAACCTGAAGCACGTGGAGAGCTTAAAGGACAGTATTCCATCATCCCTCCTGTAACCCACCCTGAGCACAGAGTATGACCAAAGCCTTGTGGCACTGGTGGGCATCTCCTGCTTGTCTGGGGCTGCCTTGTCCAAGGAATTGCCTGTAATTGATCCCTGGGGTATGGGCTGGGATATGCTTTTCCTCCACAAGAGAATGGTGTGGATGGCTCTGCCTGCTGCCCTCCCACTGCTGCCTGCCAGAAGCACTGCTCAAATGCTTTTCTTCTCCCAGGGTTATCTGGGAAAGGAAACCACCTCCTGAACACCCCTGCAAAGTGCTTTTAACTAGAGGGGGGAAGGATCATCACATTGAATTTGTAGGTGGAAACCTGAAATGGCTGAAAGTGCTTGCAGTGTTGCAGAGAAAAAAAGTCTCTTCTCTCTTTCTGCTGTGCTCCCCAGCACGGGGAGTTGAAGGTTTGGAGGTTTTCCATGTGTTGGAGGATCTATGCTTTACTACCACAGTTCTTTGGGGTATTTTTGGTTTGGGTTGGGTTTTTTTACGTTTGCTCAGTGACTGTCATTCTGCAGAAAATTAAAGCTGTTCATTACCCCAGACAGAAGCTGTATTTGCAGATTTATGTTGCCCTTCTCTGAAGAGACAGTTCTGCTTCTGCCAAATTAGCTGCAGCAGATCTATGACCTGGAGGCTGCTCTTCAGCAGGCTGGAATTAAACCATCCAGCACACATCCAACATAAACACTGCTCCTATAATGAAGCTCAGATAGAAGATACCAGGTGCCAAGTCTCCCTTGAATTTTAGAGTGTTACCTAACACATATTTAGAAATCCCAGTCTTAACACTAAAAACCAAATGAAACCGAAATAACGGACTTGGGCTTAATTTGTTTTCATTACTGCAGCAGAGACCTACGAATTAATGACTTTCAATTAGGTTTTCCACTTCGTATTGAATATAAATTGAAAGACTAAGGCATACGATTTCCTCTTTTCTTTTCCAGAATGAGAATGTCCTTATATGTGCACCATAACATTGCAGATGAAAAGCATGAAAAAATTTTGACTGTTGTGTGTGCATAACACAAATTTAATATGGAGATCATACATAAATATAAGTTTCTTAGTTTGCATAACAGTTTGGCTCCTATTGACTCGGTACAAGTATTTCCTGAGGGCTATCCTGACTCTTGGTCAAATTGATGCTCTCTGTTCCTCTGAACAAAGGAGGCACACAGAGGGTCATGGATGGCTACCAAGCTGGCCAGTAGCTTTAGGAATGAGCTGGGGAGATCTGCTGCTTTGGAAGCCTGAATCTCCACAGGTTTCACACTGAAGATACTGTGTTAGCCATGCTGTGGTAGCCATGCTACCTGGTATTTGCTGGTAGTCCTGCTCAGCAGGAAGCGTTCCTCTCTCTCCTCACCCTGCAGTGCTGACTCTCACACAGCTCCACACAGTGTCTCTGAAGGCACACTTCATTGCACGCTGTGTTATGCTTTATTATAATGAGCTGGGTGCTCATTAAAGCTTCACAGTTATAAACAGAGCCATAATTTAGCTTGAGGAACACTGTAATATTAGTTTGGCACCTGGAAACTAACCTTATCTCAAGCTGGGTTATGTCAAAATGTAAGTGAAGGAACTTATTTGTAACAAGTGGAGTGGATGATAGAATTGCAAGTGTTTATAAAATGTGCAGATGAAAAAGTGAAGGAAAATCTAAGTCTACAAACCCCCTCTCATTCTCTCCAGTCATTCAGCCAGCCCTTTGCTTCCTGGCTCTTTGGTGTCATGGCTGTACAGAGGGACTCTGCCCTCATCCTCTGTTTTCAGAAAGTTTCCATTCCAGCAGAGCAGACTCACTCCTGAGAGACCTCAAGGGTTTGCATCACACTCCCTTTTCCTTTGTACATTTATGCAACCAATTAAATCAAGAGGCCAATATTAACTGCTCCTGATAAAACCATGGTCTGCCTCCCCTCTTTGGAGAGGCAAGTGCTTCTGTGGCAAGGAAGGTACCACAGTGCAAGGAAGGTTCCACAGTGCAAGGAAGGTTCCACACTGTGAGGAAGGTTCCACAGTGCAAGGAAGGTACCACACTGTGAGGAAGGTTCCACAGTGCAAGGAAGGTTCCACAGTGCAAGGAAGGTACCACAGTGCAAGGAAGGTACCACACTGTGAGGAAGGTTCCACACTGTGAGGAAGGTTCCACACTGCGAGGAAGGTTCCACAGTGCAAGGAAGGTACCACACTGCTTCCAGCCACAGACAGAGCTCTGCCCATGGTTTCTGCTGCCCAGGACAAAGGGGCTCCATCCACTGAGCCCCATCTTGCATAATGTCTGTGGCCTAAGACAAGCACAGACATATTTAAAGCATAAGCCTCATTTTTGGCATCTGACTGAGATCACCCTGTGATGATGCTAAGTTTGAAGAGACTGATCCCCAAAACTGTCTTGAATGGGTGTGAATAGAATAGAATAGAATAGAACAGAATAGAATGAAATAGAATAGAATAGAATAGAATAGAATAGAATGAAATAGCACCAGTAAAATGGAATTTGCAACAAGCCCTTATCTTTTCTGAACCTTATGCTCATCCAGAGGGTGTTTAGTTGACCCAGCAGCAGCTAACAAAGCAAGTGTGGTACTGATGTAGCAGGAGTGTTGGGTCCCAGAGCCAGTTTGGTGAGTGTGGATGTGCATGCTGCTGAGTGAGAAGTATTCTGCCTGTCTTCTGGAGGGGTACTATTAAAAACTGCGGTGCCTTGAGACTCCAAAATCAGAGCTGGGCACTGAGCATGGCAACAGTGTGCACAGTGCCTCAGGCATGGCACAGACCTGGAGAGCCTGCATAGAAAGCAAGATACAGAAAACCTCTTTATCAGCATGTTTTATTCTTATTCTCATTTTTAAATGGTGTGGACCTAACTCTGAGTGGCAGTGGGAGACTAAGAAGAATGAGGCATCTGGCTGTGCTGGCACACCAGTTCATAGCTCTTGCTTTATTCTATTTTCCCTTTTCTCGTATTCTGGGGCAGGTGGGATAAGTACTAAAGAGCAAAACACCTCTATCCAGACAAGATGTGGGGAGGAGGGATGGAAAACCAGGCAAATGATGAAGAGTCCACTAGCTATGTAACAGCAAGCTGGGAGCTGGAAACCATTCCCTGTGTAGGCCACTGTACCATCAGAGTGAGGCAGGGAAATTCTGATTTCACACATTATGTATTTCAGAGGAGTGTTCCCCAAATCCAGGGTCTGATTTCTGGCTGTGGTTGTATTATCAAGTGAATAAGGACCATGGTCTGGGTATTGGGAGCCAGTCAGCCCAAGCAGAAAGAGATGAGACAGGCAACAAAGGCAGAAATGCTGAAGTGGAAAAGTTCATGACAGAAAATGCAGTCAGTTCTAAGGAAAATGGTTCTTTGAAGCTTATGCTCCCTAACCCAGTTCCAGTGCCCTTCATGGGAACGTGAGCTAGATTTGACTGGGGCTCTGGGAGGTCAGTGCTTTATCCACTAAGCTGAACTGCCTAAACTGAGTGCACAGCCCAGGAGACGACTGAGAGCTTTGCCTGGTTTCTGTTCTGTTTGCACTTTGGGGAGTTGGTTTCAGCAGACCAAATAACACTGCAACATTGCTCAGCTGATAACACACCAAATATAAAGAATATCTCTTCAATGTGAGAGATCTTGCTGTGAGCTGACTGAAGGGTTCTGTATCAGTTTTGATTTTGGTAAGCTCTTTGGGGCCTAGAGAGAAGCCAGGGCATGATGTAGGGCGAGACATCCAAGGCTATGTCAATTTAATAAATCTTTCAAAACTCTTCTGTTGCTTTTGGTTTTTTAAGTTAACAATTCAATCATAATGCAGCTTTGAATGTTGCTTTCCATATTCTTGTTGGGTCTGAGAAATAATGATTGATGCACTTGAAAGAGGGATTTGCCTTTTGATCCCAGCTGGCTGTGGCTGTTAGCATTACTGTGGAGGCTGGGCTGCCTTAACACTGGCCCAGTGGAAGGTGCACTGCAGGTTTATGTTACTCCTTAGAAATCCTCCATGATTCAGTGACCATGACCTGAATTTGTGACCTTGGGAGATGGTGGAGCTGTAGAAGGTTCAGAAAGCCATTAGCAGGAGCAGCGAGCTGAGTTACTACTGAAACTTGCCCCGTTCTTTGTGTCCTTTCTCTTACCTGTCCTTTCTGTAATTTGTTGACTTGTGAGTGATTTTCGGTTGTCTTTTTAAATTTTTTCCCAAAACATTGTATCAGTAATGCAAAAGAACTGTTTTGAATATTTCAGTCCTGTTACAATAAATTTAGGGTATTAGTATTATTATGAAAAGCACGTCTTGACCCAGACAGAGGCTGTTGAACACTCCCACTCTGTTTAATGGCTCAAGGGCTGGACTTTTATGTTAAGCTTTGGATAGAAGGGTTATCTTTTGACAAGTCTGAAGTGCTGACAAAAACCCTACATATTTTAGGCAGTGAAAAAAATGCCAGACAACTAGAAAGTTGTACTTTCTGGAAAATGTCTGCAATTCTGATGCTGATTTTGAAAAGGGCATGCATGCCATTGTGGAGGGTTTGGTAGTCATCAGCTGGACAAACTGGTGAGGGTACCAGTGGAGGTGAGCAGTGAATCTTTGGGAGACCCTCCCTACCAACCTGTCTTTAGTTTGCTCTCCTCAGAAAATGTTTATGCAGTGTCTTCACCTCTCTGCCTGCCCATCCTCTTCCTTCTCTCTACCACCTTCCCAGTAGCTGACCAGCAGATTCAGAAGTGTCAGCCTCGTTTGACAGAGGAATAAAAGTCACTGGTTTATGAGACTCACCAAGTGGATGGAGAGGAGAGTGATTCAGGCTGGTGTCCTTTGTGAGGTAAAGGCAGGACATGGTCAGGCTGAGCAGCAGTTTGCTGCCAACCTGCATGTGTTTAGTAGGTGCCCAGCTCCTGAGAAGTAGCACTTTATGGTGTCCCTGCATGGTGATGGGAAAGTCACAGAGGACACAACACAGCCAAGAAAATCATTTTGGAAGAGATAACGGGAGAAGGTTGCTAGGAGAAAAAGGGTAAAAATCATGGTAAAGCAAGAATACTTCTGCCACTATTGGACAAACATTGTGCACAAACAAGTGTGGTGCACAAATGTGCTCAGGGATCCTGTTTCAGTTTTGGCACTCAGAAAATCTTTTTATCTGCCAGGCAATGGGGAAAAATCATTGCCAATAAATGATCGAAGGAGGGAAAGGGGAAAACGTAGGGACTGCCAGGATAATTTTTGTTTTAATAAGTATTGTCAATAGTTTTGGATGAAGGATTTGCGTACTACACATCTCCATTTGCTCTCTCTCCTTGTGTTTATTTTTACTAAAATAATCTGAAAATTACTCTTTTTGTGAAATTTAGGAGACATCCCCCCACACTGATTACCACAATTAACAGAGATTTTTGAGCAGAGTTTATTGATATTTGATTCTGTTTTATGCCCATCTTGAAGAGGATTTCACCTTTTCCATGATGGAAAGCTAGAAACAGTCAGATCTGCAATGTTCACTTCTTATCAGATTGAAGATACTTAAGTTGTGCAGCTTATTGTTTGTGCCCAGCAATAATTTGTTATTCTTCCTAGCCAGAGCATATCTGCAAATATTGGGACCACATTCATTGTCCTAACACTAGTTTTAAGATGGGGCTTTAACAGACCAGTGTAATTTATCTTGCTTTACTGCCTAACTGATGACACAGATGATATAAAAGATAAGTTTCTGCTGCAGCTGGAATGGCTAATTGCTAATGGGAATTTTGCCACCAACTTCAGCAAGGATAAAGCAAGTACTGATTCATGGAAAACTACCTCAGCATCCTGTTAAATGCTCTAAGGGATTAATTTTAAGACATGAAAAAATGTGGAAGGAATATAGATGCTTTACTGTTGTTACAGAACAGAGCTTCCTTGCATATGTGCACCATGTTGTGTTACATGGCAGTGAAAGGTGTGGTGAGTTGAGATGAAAAACTGCTGACTGTACCCATTCCACCTTCAGGGATCCTTCTGCAAGTTGAAATTTCCCTGTGCCTGTAAGTCAGCTGTTATATCCAACCTGTCCTATTCCAAGAAACATAAATATCAGAATCAAGGTTAGAAACAAGGGCAGGCATTCTTCATCTTAGTGTGAACCCAGCCTTCTAGAGCCTGCACAACCTTCACTTTGAGCCCTGACTTTTTAGGGATGGGGTTGCTGTCTTGAAAAGTGCTTTCCCAATTAATATCAAATGATGTGACCTGAACATCAGACAGACACATGCATTTAGAGAACTGCAAGTGATAAAAATACACTTATTTGTGATTTCTGATCAGTTTTTTCTAATCAGCTGCTTCCCCTCCAGTCTCTTAAGCTGAATTTACATGCCTTCTCTTCACTCCAGCATCCCTTACATCAGAAAACCTCTCCTTATCTTCACACCTGCTAGGCTGTACCTCACCCACCCATGTGCCTCTGAAAGGCTTGTGATGGAAACCCTTCCACGGGCTTATGGTGCCCACAACGTGCTGTAGAGGTGTCTCATGATACAAGTATCTTACCTGTTCAGTAAAACAGGGTGCTTGAATTGCATTTCTTAGGGGTGGATAGCATTAAATAGCTACGGTAAGTACCAGAATTGAGGCAGTGCTAGTTTTGAGTGAGAAGCTCGTAGTCTTCCTTTGGGACTATTGTGAAGTTGGTATTTCTTGTTTCAAATATAAACCTCAGAAATTTACATGACCACCCCATAAATTAAGAGCCACAAAAAAGTAGTGTAGGGAGTTGAAAGGACCACTGCCTACAGCTGCTAAAACCACTCATCATGTTTACTAAAGTTTAAGGAAAAATGCAAGCTGAAGGTGAAAATACATCAGCTGTGAAGCAATGTTGGAGGATAGCATATGGTTAGTGACAAAAATATGAGAATGTTTTTCAGCTGATACCCCAAATAATATTTACACTCAGACCATATCTAAAGGCTCTTTAGATCAAGGGCATTGCTAAGCTTTAACATTAAAAAAAAAGTGTGGAAAAGCTAAGTACAGCCCTTAAAATCTGCAATACAGAAGAAGGTTTGCAACACTCTAAATCTCAGCTTCTGGAAAAGACAGGAGATGACATGCCTCATCTGAGGGACTGGTGGGAGCAGCAGCTGCTTTTACCTGCTGCTGGAGCAGGTGTGGGTGGTGTGGCTGGTTCTAACTATAGGTACAGAGGTGCCTTCTGCCTGCAACAGGGAGATGCCCATGCTGGTGGCTGCAGTGAGACTGCTGACATGGAGCCTTTGGTACCACCAGCTGCCACGAAACAATGTGAAAATGTTTGTTTAATAAGGACTGTAAAATGTCCCCGGCACTCAGGACACTTAAGTACTTTCATAATTTCAGGGGAACTTTTCCTGGCAGACTTTGATCATATTAAATAGATTTCCCATGATATCATAATGCTCCATTTGTTATAAATGTGCTGATTTGCGGATGTGCAATTAGCTGACTCAAGCAAAAAAGCATTATAGATATCCTGTGTATGAAGTGGCAGTTTATTTCTCTCCATATGGTCTATAACTTGTTCCATGCTGCTTACCGTGGGGTCTGGGCTGACTGCCCACTGCTCATCACAGTTTATAGAGAGGAAAATTGAAGGCAGCCATGGAGTTAATCCTTTGCAATACAGTTATTTCCTTAAGGCAATACCTAAGCTCTTTGCATCAGCCACAACATCCCCTTGGAAGCAGGTGAGTCCTGACTGTTCCCTCTGAGGAGTGAGGCTGAGATGAAATCACCTTATCAAAGTGCACTGCATGAATTCAGAGCCAGGGGCTTCCCAGGAGGAAAAAATAGGGCTTCCCAAATCCTGCATAACTCATGGCCTTTAAAAGCTTTTTTTTTTCCTGCCATATGTTTATTTATCACCACTTGAATGGATCTATACAAAGGGCTAAATCTAGTCCCTCTTAAGTCCATGGAAAAACTTCTTGGACCTCAGCAGTAGTGGGATTGCATCCTAAATTAATAGTCCCAAAAAGACTATTTTCTAAAATATGCTCAGTGCAGGATCAATTGTTTTGCTGTCCAAGTGGCAGCTGGCGCCTCACCTCACTGCACATTTTTAGTTCTTATAATGGTAAATAAGTATATTCTACTGTCCTCTCTGGTTTCTCTCTTGCTCCCTTCAAATGAGTGGGGAGCCTGGAAAAAAAGATTTGGGAGAGGAAGAGCACATATTAACATACAGGGTTAAACTTTCTGAAGATAAGGAATTTTTTTTGCCTCATCAGCATGTTTAGCAGTTGCAAATCTCAGTGTATGAGGAAATGTCTTACATTCAAAGACTATTAACAGCTGTGAAATTAGATTTACAAATCTGAATATATAACTGCATATTTTATATGCTGTTGCATATCATTTGTGCATATATTCATGAAACTGCCTTGTAGTTTATGAAATTTGAGTGCACTGTTTCAGTGGGAGCTTCCAGATTTCTTAATCATGAGATCGTTAAATGAAAGACTTGCCATATGCAAATTTTGAAATTTGTGCAATATAACATGATGCCTTTTGAGGATAACACAGAACTAAACCCAACAGATATATAAGTATTAATAGTTATTTGGAAGGTCTGAAACACGCTTATTAAGAAAAAAAAATTAATCATGTCTACCTTCAAATTACTCTTAGATGGGTACAGCTTTATATTATGATTGTGATTTTTATTTTTTGATTAGTATAAGCAACACATTCTACAGTGCTTCATTTCATTCTTAAAAATAGCCTGGGTTTTGTGTTTGGAGAGGAGTCATTTTGAGGCTGAGGCACTCAACTTTCTGGCTCAGCCTATAGCTCTAAGGTTTGAAAATACAAAACATTATTGTCTTATACAAATCATGATTCATGTGGTAATGAAAGTCTCCTAAAGAAAGCAAATACAAGACTAGGGAGTCTTTGGAACCTGAAAGCTGAGTACATGGCCAGCAGACGTGCTGCTTGGAAACCTATGGGAATATTCACTTAATTGCAACAAAAGCCTCGCTTCTGTGTTTAGGAATCCTGATCTGCTCACACAGATCTCAACACATGACTGAAATAATCTGTTTATCCAGCATATGGTTCTTTGTGAGGACTGGATAGAAGTCAGCTACTCGGTCTTATGTGTCATTTGTCACAGAGTGCTGTGTCCTTCTAAGTGCTCCCTTTCTAGTCCAGGGCCATGGAGGTATTTTAGCAATGCAAAGAGGTGATTAGAGGCACTTCTGCTGGAATGTATGCTGTGGTGCTTAGTGAAATTAATTTGGCTTATGACAGGGGCATGGAGAGGCAGCCCTGGGCTTTGTCCTCCTCACTGTCACTGTTTCCTTGGGTGACATTGGATATGTCAGCAGTGACCTGCTCTTGCTGTGCTTTTAGCATGCATGGTGCTAGCAGGAGGGGGGAGCCTGGGAGTTTCCAGGTGTGCTCAAAGGTGTTTGTTCAGAAGAACCAAACCTTTAAAAACAGGGTTTTCTAGCTGATATTATTGCAGCTGATATTTGTGTGTAAGGAGAGTAATATCTGCTTGGTTTAGCACGAAAACTATTGTATCTCATAAATGCTCTCTCCTTCCCCCCAAATCAGTGACCATATCTATCTCAGACACATGCTACCTGAGAAATAAAAAGGCTCCTCAGATCTCCATCTTCTGTATCCTTCTGCCTAGAACAGTGGAGCCAGCATGGCTGATCAGGGCCATTAGTAATTTGCGTCTGTACTTACTTGAAGATGCATTTTTCACGTTATGTCCTTTCCTAATACATGCAGTAAAATACTATTTGCACTGAGTAACTCTACAATTATAGTCTAAGCGGTGTGGGAGCTATACAGAGGAACTGCCACTTGACCCCAAATGCCAAATTTTAAATTCATGAAAAGCAGGATTTTTTGAATGAAAAAAGGTAGTGCCCAACATCCACACAGATCTCAAAGCAGAAAGATGTAGTGCCAGGAAAATGCAGCCAAACTGAAATCCCAAGAAAGTGATAATAAAATGCTTCATTTAAACAGAAAAAAAATAAAAAGAGGAAAAGGAACCCTCAAAATACCACCACTACAGAAAAAGCTGTCCTTAGTGTCAGTGAGAACTTCGATTGTTGTTAGCTTTTAAACTTCCCCCATCAGAAAACTGAAACTTTTCAATCATACAGAGATTTTCTGCAGAGGAACCAGAAGCAGCAGCTGAACAGGCGATGTACTACTAACCGTGAGAGCTGCCAGATTTTGAAACCCATGTTTTCACTAGGTGCCATTTCAACAGTGCTTCCTGTAGGTCTTTCAGTTGCACCATGAAAGTAATCTCTTGCAACAGCAAAACCAGTGAAGGTGAAAAGCACCCTGCTTCCCTGTTCAGGTGGAGCACCGTTTGCAGCCCTTGCTCCCCAGCAGAAACTGCACTGAAGGGTTTGTGTAGCTGGTGTGCCTTGCCAAATTCAGCCTATTTCTTACACATCTCTCTTTTTGCTGTATTAAACAGGGATCTAAGGTTTTACAAATGTATATTGCACTCTGACACCACTGCAAGGACATCAGGATTTGTGTGATCTCCTGAGGGCTGGTCTCCTCAGTGCTCTGCAGGTTTTGCTCTCATTAGTAGAGACTTCAGAGCCTCTGGTGCTGACTCCCAGAGAAAGCCTTTGTGCCTCCATGGTAAAGTCATGGCTTCTGGCTGTGTTTCCAGCAGTTCTTCAAGAGCTGAGAAGCTCTGCAGTTTTTGAGGTGCTTTGGGAAGTTACCTGGTGTCTGCACTTTGCGTCCTCTGCTCCAGGTCAAGTTGGGCAGGTGTACAAAAGGCATCAAAGTATGTGAGAGAGATAAAATTTTGGATTGTGCTGTGCCAGTTAAAGTTTTGGGCAGGTGCTGGACCTGAGCAGAATGCCAGGTTGGCTGCCAGGCAGTGCGGGGCCCTCGGTACCACCGGGGCCCCTGGGTTTGGTTCTGCATTGTGGAAACGCCCATGCCATAAATGAATTGCAGCTTTTTTTTTTTTTTCTGGGTCTGAGCTTTGTTTGCTTTTGCTTTTTCTTGGACAGTGAACCCATGCCTTGAGAAAATACACGAAAAGTTTTCGATGTCCATGCCTCCAATGAGGCAATGACGGCGCATCTAATCTTAATCTATATTGTTTGTACTTTTGCTCAGTAAAGCAGCTAAAAGAAATAATACATTTCTTCTTTAAAGTCCCTTCCCCGCCCCTGCTGTATAAGTGTTACTTCCTGCCCTCCTGCTCTCTCAATAGCGCTTCCCTTTCCTGTTTTGGTTATAAGCTTTCATAGAGACTCTTGGCTTGTCTCCCTGCCAAATTTGTCTTCTGCTCAGGTGAAATAGACTATTTTGATTTGAGCACACCTGCCGGATTGGAGCAGATACCTCTGTGGGATTGCCTGACCAGGTCCTCCTCCATGGCAGGCACGTAAGTATCTGGGGACTGTGCCTGTTGGCAGGGAATTTGTTGGCCAGAATTAATGTGGCTGGATGTGAAGGAGAGCACGTATTGTGATAAACACACAAGGTTTGTGTTTTGGTTATAGCCTGGTAGGATAATTTACAATTTTATAAAATGGTAATTAAGCTTTTATGGCAATGCTACATTAATATGCAGTGAGGGAGAAGCTGACTTGATGAAGCGAGCGTTCCTTCATTCCTGATCTGCCTTCATCAGCTGGAGGGGAATTGTCACAGGTTTATTTACATTTCTTCTGGGATTGAAGGGAAACCAAGGCAAAGTGATGCCAGCATTAATGAAAGATCTTTATGGTGATTTCCTCTATTCACTTGCGAGTCTGCCTTTCCTGGTCATTAGTTATGATTATGATCTTTCAAGGCTTTTTTTAAGGCATTGTTCTCCAGAAATACAGATATGGTTGGCCCATGAATAAGAGCCCTCAGTCATGTATTTTCACTTGACAGTTCAGTTTTGGGTTTTGCATAATTCATATTTTACAAGATTAGGTACTTCTTGTTTTTATTTCTGTAATTTAAGGAGGAAGGGAAATAGTTTATGTTAATAGCAACCTGATCCAGCCAAGTTGCTTTTTTACTGTTTTTGACTAATTGAGTTCCTAGTGTTTCTCTAGGCCATTTATTTGACTCATTTTTAGGAACTTCTAAGCATTTACTTGATATTTACTTTTAGGAACTCCCAAAATGTATCTTCAAGGTGATATGTAAAATCTGAAAGTGAACCCCACTTTGCAGAAGGAAATTTTGCATGATTCAAAGCATTAATGGAGCAGTGAAGTTCCTCCATTAGGAGACTCCATTAGCAGTCAGTTGTTGGAACTTGGAAAGAAAAATCTCCTGGAGCATGGCCTGGCTCTGTGAGTCTCTCTGCCCAGCAGCAATGGCACTTCTCTTAATCCCACCACTTCCTCAGTGAAGTGCCTTTTGCAAAGCAGATCTCTTCAAGCATTTCTTAACATGCTGAGTTGAGATGCTGATAAGGAGTTCCCCTTAGAGTCATTTGAATTCTTATGCTTCAGTTCACAAAACCTACCAGAAAAGGGATGGGTTAAATCTAACCACACTGCGTGGCTTAAAAATCTCAGCAACATGAACTAAGCAGATGTGCCAGCTTACGAGGGCATCAATCTGTGGCCTCTCTGCTGGCCCCAAATCTCCCCTGATTGGCAGATGTGCTGTTTCAGTGCCGTGGCAGACACCGAGAGGTCAGGGCTCTCCGCGGACTTTGGCTGGCAGTGCTGAGGACTGAGCTGTTCTGGACTGACAGTCAGGCCCAGGTGAAACATCTGTTCTGCTGCACTCATGTTTTGCATACTGCATAATCTTTTGTGTTTCTACTCACTTTTCCCATGCTCAAGAGCACTGGAGGGTGACAGAAGGTTATGCAAGTTTCTCTGGTCATGCCAGGGTTGCGTGCGTGTTCCCAAATTTAGCAACTCATCTGCCAAAGTCCTGGCTTAGTGTGCAACCTGGGTGCCTCATAAACTGTCTCTTCTCTGGTTTCCAGCTGATGTGTCTGCTGTGGGTATCTGCAGCAGGTACTGGACAAAGCAGCTCCCACTGGAGCCGATGTACTAAGGGAGAATTCAAAATTAATGTCTCTTCCTAACAGAAAGTAACTTTTGAATACTGTTCCTTATGGAGGTGAACGGGTGTTCATCTTATTGTCGATAGCACTGTAAGTACCAGTATTTCCATTTCCTGCTCTGTAAAATATGTATATTTGTCTTGCAGGTGTGTCATGACTTTATTTAACAGCGTCAGTCTATTTGGGAGCTGCTTATGAAGGAGGCTTCGTATTTTTACTATTTTCTTATAGCTATTCAATATTAAACTGTTTAGATGCTAGAGTTGAACAGTGGAGAAAGGTGATGGCCAGGCACCTTCAGCAGGTGCTCAGTTCAAAAGGCTCATTTCCTGCTCATTTCCGTGCAGACAAACCTCAGCCAAAGGCAGATCTTCAAAATGAATGTGCAAGCTGAGCAGGAGACCAAAAAGTAGCAGCTTCTCTGGGAGCTGGGCTTCACTTCAGGCTGACTGGGGCAAGGGCAGCACTGTTGGGTAGGTCTTTCTGCACTGGCAGGCAACCAGGAGCGAGTGCAAGTTGAGAACTTCTGACCACTGGGTCCATGGGTTGTTTTTTCAGGGAATGTCAGGAAATGGAGCTCAGAAAACAAACGGAGACAGTAATTGTGGCACCTCCATATTATACATGGGAGTGTGATGGCTACTATTTAAATATCTGCTATAAAATAGTCAAGCATGTCATTGTGGATTAAAAGTGCCTTTCTGAATGTAAGGCCCCCATGGGGCTGCCCTTTGATGTGATCAGATGGGTAAATGCTGTGTTTTCTCTGTGAAGCTTTGCTGTGTTGCTTGAGGAAGTTCTACAAGGCTCTGGGACAAAGGTGAATGATGGTGACACTGACTGTGCTGCAACTTTGGTTGTAGAGGGAAGTAGGCTTTGAAACAGGGGTTCAGAAGGAGTCCCAGAAGGAGTCACAAATATGACTGACATTGTGCTGTAGAAATGAGGCTCCCAAGGAGAAGTGGGGTCATGAGCAGAGCTGGTGGTGAATCTCTGGTGGGAGGACTGGAGAGCCACTGCACTACAGCAGCTTTATCTGTAACCAGCTCAGATCTCAGCTATGGTCTCTATAAGCCCAGATGACCTGACTGTCTTGTGTTCAGAGGGTCTCTTCAGGTTTTTTGTTCTCTAAATCCAGTGGTCAGAGAGAAATGTCCATTGTTTCAGGTTACTACTGAAACACTTATCCTAGTCATCCTAGTCATGGAGCCTAAACGCTCCATCCTAGTCATTATTATATTTATTAAAGTGAAAGCTATTAAAATGTTTAGCAAATTAGTCTATTGGCGTTTGAAGTACACTTTAAAATGCTGCAGGAACGTGACTTGTAGCTTGCTAATTCTGAGGTCAACACTTCTGTACTGCACAGATCACACATCTCTGTATACAGGATTTGGGATTTACATTAGCTGTTTAAGCTGACATTGAGAGAATTCTGTCAGCTTCTTAAACCAGCATCAGCAATTTCTTGCATGTCATGTTTAACCACACAAGTGTGACTTCCTGTGGCAGACTCAGTGGACAAGTAGAGTAAGATGTGTTAAATGCCTTGGGTGTTATGTCCCACATTCTGTGGGCTGAGGTTTTGTTCTCAGGTAAGACAAGCCTGGGGCTAAGTAATGGCAACAATTTCTCACACCAATAAGAATTATTAGATCAGTCTAAAATGACTTATAATAATATAAATGTTGAGGGGGGCTGTATGGGAGATGGAAATGAAAAATAAAGTAAATGTTTGTATAAATAGCTGTTTGCCTTTTCTATGAATACTAGAAGAGAGCTTCTTTGAAGGTCAAAGAATCGTGAGCGGCTTGAAACAAGGTAGATCCGCAATAGGTTCAAAGCATGAGATGATGATTGCTATCTGGGAGCTTTCAGAGTTTATGCTAAGGGAATGTCTGTCCCAAGGACACAGTTAAATTAAATATGAAGGATAGTGGGAGTGTCCAGGTGCACCTGGCATGCTGGAGTAAAGCCCACAGAATTAGGTGTTTGGTCCTGAAGTTAGCTGGTTGTAGATGTTTGTTATGCCTTTTGTGAGGATGATTTGGTGACCCTCCAAAAAGCTGTATGACCTTGTCCTGGCTCTAGGAGAAAGTATTTTAAACCTCTCCCAGTGCCCCAGAGGTGTGACCTCTGGGTGGTTTGGTGCTGGGCAGGGGGTCCGGGATAGGGCTGGGATAACCCTGGGCCATGGCAGGCTCTGCATGGGGCTGCTGGTCAGAGGTGGCTCAGTCACTCGGTACCAAGCTCTGCAAAAGTTTTACTCATAAGAGGATAACTGTGTAAGTAGAGAAAACAGGTCAGTGAAGGAGCAGAGTGCAGCTTGGCCACTCAACTTTTTCTCAGCCTGGAAAAAGAGGGAAAAGCCTTAGAGACTTTTCTGGGCCAGACTCTCCTCCAAACCTTGTGGTTTGCTCTCTTTTTCCTTAAAAATCTTAAACGTAAAAGTTTTTCCTGTTTATTCTCTGTGACAGGTCTTTTGTGGTTCCAGCCTGAGCTTTTTGCTTGTATGTTTGAATAACCTGGTGGGCCAGGCAGAGTGGAGCAGGAGGACTTTTCTCTGATCCATGGCTCCTCCACTGCTGACCTCCACTGTAATTTCTGTCATTTGGTTGCCCCTCTCCTCCTTTATTTCTTCCTCCTGTTTAATTACTTGCAGTCAGCCAGGTCATGTCAAGCCACTGCATTAAGTCTCATGTGTTAATTCACAGAAAATACAGGTATTGTCCTAATGATTCCCTGCATTATTGTTTCCATACTCATTTTTTGGCTGTAGATATTGGTAATCACACATTTACTAAAAGCCAGGAAGAAAGGACTGGATTTTTCAGGTTCTGAACAGATGGAAGAGGAGAGAAGTGTTACTCCAGGACAAAGGCACCTTCCCTGCAGCACTGTCAAAGTGACTGCCCACTCTCACCAGGGCTGAGCAAGAAAGGTCAATGCTGACCCTTTCAAGAAGGGTTAAATCCAATTTAGCCAATCTGCTGATTTTTGAAGGAGAATCCTAGTCAGAAGAGATGGATGAATGTGGGTCAAAATGTGTCACACAGAATGAAATAAACAGTATTATCCACAAACTTTTTTTTTTAATTTACAGTTTTGTAGTATTGAAACAATATTCTATAAATGTCAGCAATGAACACTGGATTTCAGATGTCACCTGTGAACAAAACTAAGCAGACTTTCTTTAACTTCAGGCAAAAAAGTGGTACTAGTGCAGAGTTTTGTCATCCCACAGATGTAATGCTTTCAGAATAAACAGGGGTGAATATCAGGATTTGGGGTCCCTAGGAAGAGCCCTATCTCCTCCACATTTAAATAAGATGTCTTTAATCTGCCCCATTGTACAGTGTAGCACATTGGAGTAGTGTTGTGCACAAACCTGAACAATTTTGTAATTAGGACCTCTCTACAATTAAATTTTTATATATTTTTATACATAATTACCTATGATGGGAATTCAGGTGGATTAAGCTGACTGCATGTTAATGCAATATGAAATATCAATTGGAGAATTAGAAATATTTGATGTGGTATGTGAAATTTGATGGACCTCCAACAAATACCAAATTTTCAGTAACTTCTGGTTATTAGGAAAATAAAACAAGTTCTAGAGGTGTGCAGGCATAATTTTGCATATAAATACTAATATATAACAAACTCTTATCCTGGAGAAGGAATGTGGCTACTCAGAGTTGTGTAGCCTCACATTTATTACCTGTCACGTGTAGTTGACATAAGTATCAGTGATGTGTGGTCCAAAAAAGAACCAAAAATTTTTCTGGACCTTTCTGAAACCACTGGTGCTTGATTTGTGTTTAAAATAATGTACAGAGAGTAATACAGAGATTCTCAGTGACCTTTATAAAGGGAACATTTTCTGGGCTGTTTTCAGAGAAGCCTCTTAAAGCAGCAGTGGGACAGTTGTGCCTTTTATGCACAGAAGAGTAAAAAGTCTTCAGGATAAAGAGTTACACCTCCATTTACGATGAGACAGCAAGCTAGCTATGGGTCCCTGGAGGCATTTTGGATGTTGAAAGACTGATGAAGTGCTCTGCAGGAAAGGATTCCCCTCATGTGCTGTTTTATGTTCCTTTCTGTTATTTCACTGGAGGCCAGATAACAGGCTCAATCCTGTTTCCATTTAAATGAATGATGAAAAACTTCCATTGACTGCAGGAGAGCAGGGATCAAGCTTGATGTGCTGTTGCTTTATGTCACAGTAACAATTGGTTGTCATGCATCAAACCCTGCTCCTGAGGTCTGCATCTGTGTTTCAGTCACTGGACAGTAGCTGGTCTTTTGCTGCTGATTTTGGTGGCAGCAAAGCCTGAAGGCAAAGTTTCTGTATCTGCTGGGATCTGGGTATGGCACTATGAATAATGCCATGTTAGGGCCCCCATGTCTGGATGGTTGGGTGTATTCTCTTTGTTGTAAGTAAGAATAATTTAATTTTGAATAATTTAGCAGCTCATGGTAATCGTGGATTTCAAAATTCATCTGAAATGGGGACAGTATTGGATTTTAGGCTTGCTCTGATGAAACCAGTGACGTGCTCTTGATTGTACAGCAAGGCTTGAGGAGAAGGACATGGTGTCACACTGGCTGAGTGTGACTCTCCCAGGAACAACATTTTCCTGGGGCCCACAGGCTCACTGGGCAGGGGATTGCTGTGCCCTGTTCCCCCCACCTCTGGAGCTGGAGGTGGCACAGGACACCTGGTAGCAAAGGCCACCATCCCTCCACGAGACTGCACTGGGGATTGTTTTAGCCTTTCCTCTTCCATATGACACAGGTAATCCAGTGTACCTGCCTTTTTGCTGGGATATTTCTTTCCCATCGTCCCCATCTGTGAATCCAGACTGAGTGTCCCCCAGCAGGTCTGGAGGATACAGGCAATGCTGCCACTGCTGCCAGGCTGCAGCTCTTGCACCAGTTGGAGGATTAGGCAGGCTGGAAGGAGCTCAAATCCCTCAGCTGCTCGTGTCAGATATGGAGGAGCTGCCACAATACATTAGCTTACCTTAAAAAGCAGGAGGGAGAGGTGTTTGCTGGGTAAGTACATCAGCAAAGGCGCAGCTGTTCTCCAGGTATCTCACAAAGCAATAGCAACTGGTGGATAAGCTGGATCTTATGAATTCTGAACAATATAAATAAAATAATCTTTAGTCTTTCTGATCTGAATATTTTGCTCTGGTAACAGAATTCAGCTATTTCTGTGATATGTAATAAAAATACAATTTATTCTGAATTTTCCTACCTTGTTCTTTATAGAGATGTCTTCCAGCATAATTGCTCCCTCTGTAAATGCTGTGAGGACTTTCCAGGCTCTTACCCACAGCCTGGAGGAGGTCTGTGGGATACCTGGAGGCTGTGCAAAGTGATTGACAAGACAAGCCAGAGTCAGTAGGCTTTAGTGTACCATGGGGGATACATCTGCCTTGGAAATCTTTTTGAGACCCACAAATCAGAAAAGATTGAAAATTGCTGCTATAATCAAATCAGGTCCTCTTAATACTTGAAATAATGTGCTGTCTTTCATTAAAATGATGACAGTGATAGGGTCAGGAAGGTTTGGGTGTGAAGCAGTTGGTATAATTTACAAGTGGTGTAATTTGGCACAGTGGCAGTGCAGCAATATGGTTCAGCATCAGCCAGGAACTTCTTTATTTGTGTGTGTGTGTGTGCATGCTGGGGAGGCAAACCCAAGCAAAGAGGGAGGAGAAGGATTTGTGTGCAAAGCGGATTAACCACTTGATATTGCATTGTCGAAAATTATTTAATATGGCTTGGGCTGAGGAAGGGAGGTTATATACACCTATATTTAGGTCTAAAGTTAACAGGACAGTCATGAACGTCAAATTTTTTCAGGACATAGATCTCAACAGTTTCATTTAGATGTACTAACTGAATCATAAATGCATCATAAGATGCACTATTGGCTTGTTGAAAATCCCTGTTACGTTTAAAGATCTCAGATCTCCAGAATTTGGAGGATTCATTTTTTTCTTCAACTTGTGTTTCCTCTGGTATAAGAAAAGTGGCTTGCAAGTCAGGAGGGTGGAACTGAAATTCTGACCTGTATAGACCTGTCACAGCATTTGCCAGTAGCATTTATTGCCCTTGAAAGGTGTGTTTTATTATGATTCTCTATATGTCTATTAGTCAGGATATGACTAACAAACAAAAGGTAATGTATTAAGGAATTTCTGTGACTCTAAAGGAGAAAAATAGTTACTAACACTACACAAAATAATTATGTACTTTAATGCTGGCATGCATCCACATTCATGGATTCCCCTTCCCCACTTTCTTTGCTACTAGGATGAAGGAAAAAAGCATTCCTGTGTGTTTTGCACCGTGTATTCTGGGACTTTCAAGTGCGTCAGTGGGTCTGGGTATTAGGCGTCAGCTGGATTAACTTAATTGATTTCTTCAGTTTACCTAACATGGCTTTTGGTTCAAGGTCTGCTTGCTTCCAGTCTTAAATGTATAACTCAGCTGTGGGTGTCGCGTTTGTTTTGTCAGTAAGCTGTAAAATATTGGTGGGTTTCCATGCAAATGTGAAAGGCTTCTCTTGCCAATAGATACATAAAATAAATAGAGCATTCATACTGTTGGACAGTTTTCGTAATGTTTATGTGATGCAGGTTATTTCTCAGGGCTTAATGTTTTATATAAAATAGATTATCAGCTCAAAACAGCAGCATACAGGAGGTTTTTAAAGTCTCTGAACACATACATGTCAGGTTTAATTTAACAGATTGCATTCAAAGGATTAGCAGATCTCTTATAAAACATATGTTGTAAGTAGTACTGATAGTTTCTGTTGTTTTTTTTTTTTTCCTTGAGAAGTTTTAAGTAATAAGCAGCAAATTCACTGTTTTCTTTCCTGATTTTGTTGTTTTTTCTCCCCAGTGAACAGAGTATTTGCCAAGCCCGAGCTTCAGTTATGGTCTATGACGATACCAGTAAGAAATGGGTGCCAATCAAACCTGGACAGCAGGGATTCAGCAGAATCAACATATACCACAACACGGCCACAAACACCTTCAGGGTAGTTGGAGTTAAACTGCAGGATCAACAAGTGAGTAACTGTATCAAGTTTCCTGTAAATTAACCTTTGATCTCATTCGGTAACCTCAGTTCTATACCTAATGCAACCTTTCCTGCTCCCTGCAAGGTGCCTCCTAGTCTGTTTATACTCCAGCAATTCAGATTTTGTATATTTTTTTGCACAATCTATCAGAAAGTTATTACTTCTTGTTTCAAAAAAGAATGTTTGGTAGATGCCAAAGAGATTTGGACGTTATTCCCTGCCTTCAATTTTTTCTTGTGAAATGAGTCTTATTCACTCTGCAGGTTTTGCTCTCAACTCCCCCCAAATTACTTTTTACTTGTTTTTAGTACTATATTAAAAATAGAAATAAAAATCAATTGTTCTGCACTGCTGGCCCACGAAGTGTGGCTGTTACATTGCTGTGATAAGCAATTAGTTCCTTGTAATGCACTTTAAAATCCTAGGTGCACACTGTGATCTGATTTAGAGCGGGCTAATTCTGCAGGACCTCCTTGGGTATTAAAGGAGTAATATGGGATTTAGATTACCAGGACTGGGATCAGACCCCTGTTGGCCAGCAAAGCTCGATGCTCAGCCCAGGGCTGCCACGGCACGGCTCTGGCAGCCTGGTTTGTGGTGTGCTGAGCAGCACATGCCACCAGAGCTCCCTAACTGAGTGTCACAATTAGACCCCAAACAAAAGCTTACATGAGTGGAGTAGCAGTGCAGTACCTGCATTTTAGAGCAGGAATTTCAGAGTTGAGGGCTCCCTCTGTGTGCTGGCATGAGGCTGGTTGGCTGTGTCAGCCCAGCCTGCCCACCCCTTGTGCTCACCTCGAGCCCTCTGCGTGGCTCCAAGGATCAAGAAAAAGCGGGCCAGGGGTTGCCTGTTGGTTCAGGACTGGTGTTGCCTCCCAGGAAGGTGAGGTGAGCACCCCTGCTGGTGTGAGATGGGCAGGGGCAGGGCCAGACCAGCCAAGCTGAGCCTGGTCAGAGGAAGCCAGAGAGCAGGAGCCAGGGCATTAGCTCCTCTCAGCTGCCACAAATGCTGAGTGGATTGATCTGCTCATGGAAATGCTGATGATCCTCAGCTGACAGGTGTAAAGATGCTTGGGCCAACTGGGAAAGTTGCTCAGGTTGCTTACTGGAGGTGGTAATGACTTTGCTGCATTGTGCATGTCATCATTCTGAAAAAGTAAAAGCAGAACAAAAACAGGTGGGTTTTGAGCACTTTGGTTTTCAGCTCCTTTTGAAACATCTGCCAAAAGTTTTGCAACTGCTTTTATCCTCCTCTGTAGAGCAAAGGCAATATATTAATGTAGTTCCATTCAGAAATAGAAAATATTTTCAAAAATAAATGAAATACGATGTCTTCTTAGTCAGTTATGAAAGGCAGTACTGCTTTGTCCCAGGCCATGCTAGTTCTTTATTTTACATAGCCATCAAGTGAGTGTAAATGATTTTCATGTGACTGCAATCTAAGATGGGACTGAACAGTTGGTGTAAAAGAACTAGAAATCATAAAGTCAATGTGTATCTATGTATGGGAGACTAACTAACAGAGGTCTGTCTTAATCAGAGTATGCAGTTTAAAGAGTAGGACATATTAAAAAGTCAAATTTTAAGCTGTACTTTGAACATGCTTTGCTTTAACAGTAATATTTTATTTGCTTGCAAATGTTCCAACTTATGAAGAGGCTGCATGCTAGCTAAAAATAATCTCAATTCAAAAGGAAACAGGTAGAAGAATATATTTTTCTAGAGTTTAAAGACTAAAAGTCCTCTTTCAAATAAACAGAAAGTATAGTCACTTACCTTAGTCACCTAAAACTGCCTAAAACAAAATGTTCACATTAAATACGATTGCAAAAATCCAGTATTATGAATAAAGTCAAGACAGTGTAGCATAGTAGTATTCAAAGGAACACTCTGAAAGTCTCAGTATTCAGAATTTAATATATTTTATATGAGTCTTACATGGAATCCTAAGTTTGCTAGGCTTGCTTAGTATTTGCATATAAAGAGAACAGAAATTAATTTCAGTTAGACTAATTCTCTGTTCAAGCTGTTTCATGCTTGCTCTCAGGTTCTGTTAAATCTCACTGAAATTGAGGCTTTACTAAAGCTATTGATTTGCCAGAAAAGACATATTTATCTGAAAAGGACCAGTCTTCAGCTAATATGTGATTTGGCACGCAATGAAGCTACACACATTTTTGAAGAGTTGAGAAACTAGTTTAAAATATGTAATATAACAATACCATAGAGGAACAATTTTAACTTTTCTTACATACTGTTTGGCAAGGCACAGACTAGAGAAATCTTCATGGCTTCATCCCTGCCTGCCTTTATTTCCCTTTTAATTTTTGTGGGTTTATATTACACCTCCAATATCTCTCTTTAATTTTCATCCTCTTTTTCATTTTCCCCATGTTTTCTTCTTGTCTTGTCTCTGTCTAGCTGCCTTTCTCTTTTCTCTCTTTTTTGGTGCATGTGCTGTAGCTTACGACACTGCCTTCTTGTTCTGCTTACCTTATCTCCTTATCACCTTATCTCCTCTAGCTGACAGTATCTGAAAAGCTCATCACAGACAAATATGGTTTGTAGAGTAGCAGAACTGGAGCATCATTCTCTCCCCCAGGAAGTGGCCACCAGGTCTCGTTCCCTCTGTGTCTGGTGAAGCTCTCACCACGCGTGGCGGCGGCGCTGGGTCTGAGACCAGCGGTACCTGAACGCCCCTCTCTGCTCTGCTCAAAGTGCAGCCTTGCTCTGTGCAAAGTGCTGGCCTGAGCAGGAACCTGCAGAAAACCACAAGTGCAGTCTTGAAACTTTGGAAGTCGCCACAGAGGCCAGAACTGGTTTTAAGCTAAGGCCAGATCAGTGTTACAATCGCCTAACGTCATGAGCTTTGATGTTTCCTTGCGGTCTTCATTTTGGACCTGATGTACATTGGTGTCTTTTCCAACCTGAACAATTCTATGATTCTGTGATTCTTGAAGCCAACAGTTGCAATCATATATTTTACACCTGTATTGCAACTTGCCAGCTGTTGTTGTCACCTGGCCTGTTGTAAAGGTGACATGTGTGAACTGCAGTCACCATGCAAAAGTTCACAAAGCTAAAAACGTACAAGTGATCTTTATGGCTTAGCTGAAATCCATTCCAGAATCCTGATCAAGTGAAGGTTTAAAATAAGGACTCTACATCAAGTGATGTCAGCTCTGTATGATCTCATCACCCAAAGGCTAGTGCTGAAATAACAGGCAGGGAGGAGGGTGCAAGTCAAAAGTGAATCACACCTCCTGAGGGGCTGGTGTGTTCATGTGGCTGAGAAGTGAATGTAGAAACAGAGCCTTGGGGAAGGTGAGACATTTTACACGTGAACCCAAGCCAAAGCTGAACCAGGGACGGGATTCTTGGGATATAAGCTAACCACAATTTTGAAAAAGAACCAATTAATCACTGTAGTAACTTATTAGAAGTTCATCAGGTTTGGGCCTGCCTACAGAAGTAAAGAATCTGGCCTCAGCTGTAGCAGTTTTTATGTCCTCGCTGTTTCAGCAGCCATGGCTGCTCCCTGTGGGATGAGCCTGAGTTGGTAACAACCTGCTGAACCATTGTGCTCTGCAGAAACAAGCAATTGTCTTGTCCTGGTTCAATAAGCAGGAGTTCTGGTGGTGAGGCTTGTGTAGGAGCTCTTGCCATGATCCTGGCTGTGTTTACACCTCAGGTGTTGCCCTGAAGGCCACTCAGTCCCTTCTAGCCCCACTCCCATGAGTCCCATCAGCCACCACCATTGTCACTGCTGACAGCTCGCCAGCCAAAAGGAAAGGCTTCTCGGTTTTGAGCTTTTGTGTAGATCCTAAAATTCCCTGCCAGTCCCAGGGAGCCTACACCTGAAACTGAGGTGAAAGGGTGAAGGAGAGTACTGTGTGGAAGTGAAGCAAATCTCTGGTTTTTTAACATTCTAGTGATGGAAACATTGAAATATAATGCTATGTATGATTGGTCTGTGAAACTCCTTGCCATATGAGATCATTGAAATACAGAATTTAACAGGCTTCAAAACAACACAGACATTTATGTCAGTAACAAGAATACATTGTTTCAGGATATAAAGAGGGTTGAAAAGAAAAAAAGTGGCATATAAAATGTCACATTTCAGCGTGTTAATCAAATTCCAGGTGAAGAGTTACAGGAAAAACTGTTTGCCATGGACAAGTCCATGATTTATTTCTGCAAGATTTCCACTGAGAGCTTCTCCAGTTCAGATATTGTAGACTGCAACTGAAGATCAAAAGATGAACTCTTGGTCTGCTCAGCCTGGCAGATGTGCTCTGTTACTGGCATACAAAGCTTTAAAGATCCTTAAGAAACACCTGTAAAAAAGCCCCATGCTTCAAACAGGAAGACCTTCTTTATTTTAATTACTGCTCTGAAGCACTTCATTATCATCATGTGCCTTGCAGAGTCTCCACACCATCTGTACAAGACACCTTTGTGCAATCATTCTTAACAACAACAGGAGATCCCCTCCTCTTTTTTTCTATTTTCTATAAACACAAGCCAAAGGAGATAAAAACGAATCTTTGGCTATTTTAAGTTTCATTTCCCAGTTTTAAACTCTCTGATTTGAGTTTGAAGACAAGGTTTTACATGTGTGGGCATCCTGATGGTTACTGAAGGGCAACATTCAAATTCTGTCTTTATTCAATTAAAGGGATCTAACCCTCAGAACAGAGCAGATCCTTGGAGTTCCTTGGGTTAATGTTCTGGGGAAGCAGGTTTTGAACAATTTATCTGACTTCCATTACAGAATTTTTGGCCTAAGTTTTTACAGTTTCTGTCTTTTGTTAAACAGCTGCATTGCACCCTCTGGTGCTCTTTGGGCTTTGATAGTGGTGTCCTTTAAAACAGAGGTTTCTGTTAGGTGAGAAAGACTCACTTTGAAAGCCTGCTAGAAGCTCACAGTCTTTCTAAACATTTCCTCAAAGACACTGCCTATACCTTCCCTTGGTTAATCTACTCAAAAAGGGTTGGAAGACTTAAAAATTAGTCCATGTTAAAACTGTTGGTTTAGAAATCCAGGCATGAGTCTACTTGATACTTGAGAGACTCTTCGAGTGTGAGCAACATTGGTACAGGCTCTCCCAACGCTCAGTGGAAGAATGGAGGTGATGTCACAATTTTGCAAGAAAAAAAGGCTATCCAAGCTGTCAGATACAAGAGGAAGTTCAATGCCTTTGCTGTGACCAGTTTTCACTTCACTCTGGTTGGTGTGGGTGTTTTCCCACGCAGCATGTTGGTGATGCAGTTCCCTTTCCCAGGGGACTAACTCCTGGGAGCCTGAACCCAGTGTAGGGCTGCATCTTCCTTTATCTCACAGGTCAGGAATCTCTCAATGAAATGTGTCAAAAAGCAGTGTAGGTCTGATTGCTTCTCAGGGCATTTTCATGGAGCCTTAATAATGACACTGGTTTGAGTGCAACAGCTGGACCATCATAACTGTGCCTAAAGCTAGACCAAGTATTCAAAGACTATCTTCTAAATCCCTCTCTGATGCTGGCCCAGTAAGTAAATGAATCCTAGAAATAAGAGTATATCTGTAATTATCTAGTGGTGTCATGTCTTCTTTGCTGCTTTCCAGAATTTTTGTTATATTAATATGTTAAAGTTACAAGACATCTGTTAACTGTATTATCCTTCAGAGTGTTATCCTTCAAAAATACTAATGTGTGTAAAGCAATTTGTTCTGTATTAGGTGCTCATCTAGTGTTTCTCTGCCAGTTTAAACTGGCAATGCACTGAAAATTCAAAACTCAGAGCTAGGAGTCATTAATTCTTGAAATGAATTTTAAAAGTCTGCCCATATAATTAAGAATTGTCAGTCATCTAATAAAAATATTGTTGGACTAATTAAATACACTGAAGCTTTTTAATTGCAATCATAGTGTTAACAGAAAACTTTCCAAAGTGCTGGTCAGACTGAAAAAAAAAAAGTTTTGGTAGGTTTTCTGTTATGTGGGATCCACCTCTAAGATAAATTCGGTGTTCAAAGTGGTGCAGTGGACACTCCTGCCTCTCCACCCTCAGCTAGAGCAGCTTGCACTTTCAGCATTGGAGGTTTCTGTCTGGAGCCCAGCTGTTCTATGTAGCTGGGTGTCCCAGTGCCCTGCCCAAGGATAAACAGGGCTTTATATTTAGCAGATTAAATTTCTGAAAGCAACAGCCTTCTGCTGCAGTCACCCCTTGCCTGGGAAACACCTCACGTACAGCAAGGGAGAAGGTGGGAGAAGAATGTTGTCTGGTTTTGTCATTGCCTGACTGATTCTAAAGTAAAGGTCTAAGCACAAGAGGCTGGTGGTGATCAGGCACATGGGAGGAAGAAAGCAAAACTGGTGCAATGAGTCAAACATTTATGTGCTATAGGGCAAGGTTAGTGCCAAGAGCTCTGTCTGGCTCTTTTTCCAACAATTGTGCATGATCATCCTCCAAAAGATGGAAACAGCTGCTGGACTGGCTCCTGACAGCTGTCTGCAGCATCTGCACAGCTGCATCCTGTGGAGGTGCTGAAGCAAACACGAGCAGGTAATAGATTTTGCCAAACTGACTTGCAAGTCCCCAAGGCTGAAAGGCACTGTTGTAAATCTTACCCCCAGATGTGGGTCTTGTGTCATTGAAATAAACACTGCCCTCAGTGCAGCCATGTAGGTGGGGCTTTCCCCACTGGAAACAGAACTGCTGATAATCCCTACCCCTCTGTTTCAACTCACAGGTAGTGATTAATTACTCAATTGTGAAAGGACTGAAGTACAATCAGGCAACACCCACCTTTCATCAATGGCGCGATGCACGGCAGGTCTATGGCTTGAATTTTGCAAGCAAAGAAGAGGCTACCACCTTCTCCAATGCCATGCTGTTTGCTCTGAATATCATGAACTCGCAAGATGGAGGTAAATTCATCTCTGTTAATCTGTGACATTTTAAAATACTTGTTACCAATCACCTAGTGCAGTTGTATTGGATATTATGCCATTATAAAACACATTATAATAAAAAACCTTTGTTTCCAGTAGACAGCCTTTAGATCAGCATTTGTTTGTGATATGAATTTCATGTGTGTTCAGACTTTATTTCCCTTTCTGCTCATTTTTCATGGTGCCTTAACTCACCATAGGAAATCAATAGTTATTTGGGAATGCCTCAGCAGGAAGGCAGCCCCACTGATTTATGTGGATCTGTATATGTGTTGTTTTACTTATGAGATGGCAGAATAAAACTTTAAATAAACAGAAGCTAGAGTACAATTAGCAAAATCTTACAGGATAGAACTCAGAGCTGGTGTTTCCAGTGTGCTGGGCCAGCTCCAGCCATTGGCTCTTGTGAGTCAGCTTTCTGAAAGAGGAGTGTGTGGCACCTTGGTTATTGAATACTACATTGTCTGTGGAAGAAGCTTCTGGTGAATTTTCTTTGAATTTGTCATTGCATTAGCTTGACATGGGCCCAAAATAAAGTCCTGGTTTCTCAGTGGAAACCAGCTTCTGGTTTGTGGTATCTGGATGCAGCACTGCCCTCACTTACATGCTTATGACCTCTCTGCAGCTTCTGGGCTGGGAACAGAGCAGTCCTTGTGTGGTGTCTTTTTTTTTTTCCTTGCAAAAACACACAACATAGCCCTATTTTCCTTTTGCAAACATGGTGAGTCAAGGTTTGCATCACCTGCTGCCATCCAGGTTTCACTGCAGTGTTCACTGGTGATGGACAGCAGCTCTTTAGAGAGAGATTGTCTCCTGACAACCTTTAATACATAAATATGCTCCACTAAAAGGTGTATTTGTAATATAAGAGTTCAGATTTTTTTATTTTGCTATTTCTGTTCTATTAAGCAAATGCAAAACTCATCAAAAATCAAGACATATTTCAAATTCTTAGCTATATTTAGAAGTACTGAGGACTTAATTCTGCTTTCTTCAGCTTGAGCATTTTCAGCTGTAATTGTGCCACAGCAGGAGACTGCATGAGGAAATCTGGCCAAGATTCACCACTCCTAAACTCATGAAAGTCTAAAGAGCACAGAGCTCTTTGGCTGCTCAGATGTGCCCAGCCCTTTTAGACCCCCAAATCTGGGTACTTTGACTGTGGTCTGGGTGTAGTGATTGGTTTGGTGTCTCTGATGAGTCTGCCTTTCTTCCAAAAGCCCTTAAATTTAGGTTGGGTTTTTTTTCCCATCTCTCTCTTCCCGTCAAAGGGAGTGAAGTTTTTGCAGGATTTTGAGTTTGTTTCAGGGAGGTGCCTTGTGGAAACACAAGTCTCAGGATGAGACTTTATTGCTCATAGGCTAAAATACAAGAAACTGCCTTAAAGTAGATACTTTAATTATGTTAGCTACTCCTAGCAATGAACAACAGATATTTTTAAGAATGTATTTTTGACTACTTGAAAAGCCTATTAGATTTCTGAGAAGTTTATGCTTATACAGCGAGCAATAATTTACATTTTTCCTTTTTCAGGGTATTTTTTTATTCGTTTACTTAGCACACCAAAAGTGTTCTTTAGATACTTTGGAGATTTAAAATCCAGCCCATGCTGAAGAGCTTGTATTTAGAGTTTGTAGTTGTCACATTCAAAGACATGAATTGGGTCACGGATGAAAAACTTTCTTTTCTAGAAAAAAAAAGGTCTGGTAAACATGCAGTCTTCAGCAACTCTTTTTCTCTCATACATAAAGTGTTAGAAGTTTCAAAGATTGCTAGTTGTCCCATGCTTTACAGCTGAACTTGTCAAAAACTGAAATTTGGATTAAAGACAATTTCAGCATTTGTTTTTTAAAATAAAAACCAATGCTGATTCCATGAAAAAATTCCCCAAATATTAATTTTTATCAATTTTTTAAAATTACTGCATTTATTTGCAGTGGTATTTCTCTTTAATATTATATTAGCTACACACTGATAATGGATTAGAATGAAGCTTTTTATATCATCATAATTTTGCTGTTACTGCAGTGATCTCAGCATGCAAATTGACAGCAAAAGTACATAATGGATATAAGGTATAAAATGTTTTTTCAGATCTGCTCTTCCAAGCTTCTATAGCTCTTCAGCTTTTGTGGGCATGAATTAATATGAATAGGAAGTCACACAAACACACATATCCATATATCTTTTCAGGCACTGCCACTGCCTGCACACTCCATCCATTTTGCTGCCTGCATGCTGCATTAGGGTCTGCTTTTTCATATGGAAAAATCATTAGGGAAAAAATGTATTTATTATATCTATGCATCCATGTATTAAAGTTGCCCATGTGCTTATGCAGATGGATGGCAGCTTTAAGGGCTGCATTTGTATGCCCAGAACTGCTCATACACTCATAAAATGCTCAACTAAAACCACAGGGTTAAACAGAGGCTCCTTCTGCCACATTCACAGGGCAGCAAACCCTATCTGCTGCTCTGCAGCTTGGAAAATGCCGTGTGCACTACTTGGCACGTGCTATTTCTAATGTTTAGTTTTTTCCTGTATTCCCCACTGAGTCATTATTACACTGCTGATCCTCCCAGAGTTGAATAGATTCTGGCTTCCATGGCTGCTTCTCCCTTCGTTCTACCACCCACTTCCATAAACTAAAATTAATCATGGTAGACTACAGCAGAAGATGTGAGACTGCATCATCTCTTCAGCAGTCATGGAGTCAGGGTACTGTTACATTTGGAAAAATAACTGGTCTTGGCACAAAGTAATGGTGTGGGGTTTTGAGCAGTGCATTAAGCTGAATTAGTTAAAAAAATGATAGCAGTCTGTGTTTTGGGGAGCTGGAGATAATTTTTAGGTAGTGCTGACTTTCAAACAACTGGGTCACTTCAAATGAACACGCAGTTATGAACTAGTGATGGGAATTACTGCACTGTCCCTCTTCTTCACGAGAGAAACTGCAATGCCCAAGAACAACCACAAGCACTGATCTCTCCGTTCTGACTGCATGGGGCATGAAAACTAAACCAAGTGCTTTGTTAAATGCCAAAGGTTAAATGGGCTGAATCAGATCCTACAGCCGGATTGTGTTTACCTGGGTTACGTGTCAAGATCACTGCTGGGGCTGGTGTCTTCCCCGGAGTGTGACATCCCAAAGTTTGCAAAAGCTGGGAGAAAAGCCATAGTCTAAACTCCCTGGCTGGCTGTGTTTCTGCAGTGGATGTAGTCATACCCTTACCCATGGGGAGGACTAGCCACCTTACACGTGTCCATGTTCTCAGTGCTGTGGTGGGAGCCTCTCCCACTGCACGTCCCCAGGGTGGGCTGAAGCAAGCCTAGAAAGAGGTGAACACAGACCTGGCTCATTCCTGTCCTTTGTAAGAATGCTAATGTTAGGTTAGGAGTGATCCAAAATCATATAAAATGGGACTAAAACCAAAATAGTATTACAAATATGTACCATCATTCCTTTTGAGGTTGACAGTTGACTCACTGAATCACAGTTGTTTACCTGCCAGCTTGTTTATGTGCCTAATTACTTTGATTTTCTTACACATCTCTTTAATCTGTTCTCCTTTACAAATAAAAAGAGAAATGTTGGTCCTGAGCCAGCCTGCAAAATGAGAGCAAATGGTAACACTGACTTGCTCATTACCAATCCCTTGCTTACAGTGCTTTAATGGTGTCATTTAGTAAGACCATTACTATGACAAACAACTTCCCATCTAATTGTTTTTCTTTCACGGGTGTCCACTTTGTGCAGTCAGACCTTTCACTGGCATAAGTTACCTGGTATGAGGTAGTGTGTCCCCAGCTTACTGTGTCATCTGCAGCCAGGTTTCACTGGGGGCAGAGCATCACCCCTTCCTGCCCCAGGAGACTGTGGAAGAATTTTGCCTGTGGGACAGCCCACAGGCTGTTTGATGTTTCATGTTTTTCAGGGTTTACATCCTCTTAGATTTCCCAAATGCAGTGACTGGTGGCAGGGCAGCATGGTTATCGGAGCAGGACATAATGTGAGAACATTACTAAGCTAAAACGGGCAAGTTCTTCCCTGCCATCATTTTGTGGGAAGCCAGTGGTGCCTGTAATGAAGGTAACTTTCTGCAGGACTTAATGGAGCCTGTACCTTCCGTGCTTCACTTCCCTGAGAGAGAGAATGAGACTATTTTCTCTCCTTCCTTGTTCCTCAAATCTGGTGGCAGGCAAAGGAATTATTAATCTTTTTCTTTCCTTATCTGCTTGCTTCAGCCATTGAGTCCCTGCTGGCTGCTGGCAGCACCTGCATGTTCCCATGCTGCAAAAGGGGACAGTGGTTCAGCTCTGTGGCTTGGCGTGACCAGCTCTGAGGGCATCCTGGGCTTCTGTGGCTTTAAGACTTGGTGTCTCTTGGGAGAAGAATTCGGACTCTTGATTTGTGCTGCTGGTAAATGCTGCCTGGGACATAGTGAATATCACGTATTGTGGACTTCTGCTTTTCTTTTGATGTCTGTGCCCTGGGGACTGCGATAGTTATTGTTGACTTACAATGTATGAAAATTCTATTTCTAAATGTAAACACCACATTCTGAAAGGCCTCATTGCAGAGTTAATCATAGTTAGAGGTCAGCTGCCTTAGCTGACTAAGAGGGAAGAAGTTGGAGGAAAGCTTGTAATAGAAGGAGAGAGGTTTGAAGAAAATTAATAGTGATTTATTTCTTTATTTATTCCTTGTAAGAAAGCCATTTTCTTGTTCTAAGTGTCTTACAGACCACACGATACAGACGTAGGTCATGGAGGGTGCAGAGTTCAGCCCTGTGCCTTCAGCTTCACAGACCCTGCCTTACCTCTGCAGGGAGGGAGGATGTCTTGGTAGTCAGAAGGATTGCTCCTCACTCCTCTTCCTCTGGTTAGAAGATCTGCTGCCTTTTCCACCTCTGTGGATTATTTGACGTGTATTTCTCATTTCCCATAAGCTGGATTTTATTAAGTTCTTGAGAGTTTGAGATCTTTTTCCATTCCTTCAGTCATTCTGCTCTTAGCCTTTTTCAGAAGTGATGACATTTCTGTATTGCTGGGAGGAAGCTCCTTGAAAAACACTTTAGAGAAATAAAAGAATAAAGCATTGATTCATCAAAATGCAGATAAACTGGCAGAACGTACCATACATTCTCTCTCCTAGTTAGATGCCCTAGGTATTTGCAAGGTTTCTGTCAGTGAAGGATGTGTGTGAAGACTAAGGTGCACTGGATTTCAGGCAAAAGTGTACCACAGGGTTTTTTATATTTGTTTCTAATGTTATATTCAGTTCATTTTTTCATTAACATTTTGCCAACTAGTTCTGCAGCTCTCGGTTTTTCAGTGGCACTAAAGTGTAGCTTCTGGGAAACTCAGTCATCTGAATGCATCTTCTCCAAAGCAGTGCCTGTTTTATTTGATGATATTGCCCCAAGACTTCCCAGCACCACAGAGGGCACAGTGTGGGAAGACAAAAGACTGCATCTTCATTACAGCACTGCATAATATATAAAATATCTCATCAATAATGCAAGGGACCCACCACAGAGCACAATGCCCACTTGCAGCCAGCTGGTTCCAAACCCGTGCTGGGGTAAAGAGATCCATGCTCCATGCAAGGTGCTTTGCATGCTGCACTGTGGACTCATTTCCCACACTACCCAGGTGTGTTGGTGCAGATTATAAAGCCCTAAGATGGTGTATTGTGTGCACATTTTACTTTAAGAGTGCTAATAACATTTAAAGACGTGTGTAACTTCAGATGGCGTGGGCATTGCAGAACTATAAGCATGCATTCTGCTGCAGGTCTTTGAACCAAGTCATTCCAGACGTTGTTCCTATTTATCATTTAGGCATAGAGAACTTGTAAACAACAAACTTTTGGACTCACTAGTGTAAATATGATCCATGTGGTCAGACACCTAGTGCTAGCCAAAATAACAGCCTGCAGGCAATGGTTAATTGGGTGCATGTGAAAAATACAAAAAAACTTTTGCTTTTTTAAAAAACAGAAGTTTTCCCAGGGGAATAAATCTTTTCTGACCAACGTCTTTCAAAAACACCAGAGAAATGTTTAGAGAAATAAATTCCACAATGTTTCCAGACTCATGCCTACACCAGTTTCAGTATTAACTTTAGTCATTCAGAAATGTTCTCAGATAGTGGGGTTTCTGATCTAAGTTGCTATGCTTTGTAAGTCAATGAGGAGGGAGGGAAAATTCAAATAAGATGATGAGCTTTTTCTTTTCATCTGCTGCATTGCTTTATCACTGAAGCTGTTCCAGAAAAGTCCATGTGACATACAGAATCTTTTAGTATATTGCTCACTACAGAAATAAATTCCTTCCTTTGCCTGTTGGCCAGGGATGAGCTGTTGCCCAGCAAACTAGGTGGGAATTTATTTTCCCAAAGCAGCCAGTGAAGGGCACACCCCAGGCAGTGCCACAGTGTTCAACAGGTCTCTGCCCAACCCTGTGAGGGCAGGAGTCCCTTGTGACCCCACTGAAAAACATCAGCTCAGCAAGAGGGCCACTCATTGTGTCTAATTCCCAAAGCTTCCTCTGCCTGTGCTGAGGGGGATGACAGTCCTTGCATGTGCCCTCTGCCCATCTTTCCAAAACAACCAAACTTCTCCTGGAATAACAGGCACTTGCCTTGCAAGCTTCCTCTGCCTGCCAAACTGCTCAAGTGCCCTCTTCTCAGGTTGACCTGGGCTTCCTAACTGGATATATGACATTTCACAGAATCAAAGAATGTTCTGAGTTGGAAGGGACTCACAAGGATCATTGAGTCCAAGTCTGAAGTGAATGGCCCATACAGGGATGGAACCCACAACCCTGGCATTATTAGCATTAGGCTCTAACCAACTTCTAGGAACCTGGCTACTCTTCACTTTAAGAGAAATGTGTTTAAAAGCAGAACTGGAAGAAGTTGGCCCAGCCAGAAGAAGCAGTGAGTAAAACTGGTTAATCTTCTGTATTACCTTGGCCCCAGTTGACTGGAGCACAGGAGGTGAATTGATTCATTCGTGAAGAGATAAACTGGGATTACAGACTCCTTCAGTACTAGAACTGTAAATGTCATTGCTGTTATTTATCTGTCAGGAAGTATCAAACCATTATTTAATTATTCTGCTCTATAGAAGTAGGCATTTTTCAATTCAGTTTTTCAGTCCCCCAGATGGCAGGGATCCAGAGCAGAAAGTTTTCCAGGGCACTGATGCAAATAAAAACCCATGACATGTTGCTTGTGTGCATCTCAGCCACCTTCCTGCAGGACTCCATTGTGTCCCTGCTCAGAGCTGGAGCTGCTGTCAAACATGTGGAGCAACAAAACGTGCCTCTGTTCTTTGAAGAGCATTATAAACCTAAAGGCTCTTGACTCTCTTGCTGGTGCTTTTTGCTGTGCTGAACACTTCTGCACTAAATCAAAACCACTTCAGGAAGGAAACTGTGTGTGGGAAAAAGATTGTTGAGAGATTTAAGAGAGACTTACACATTGACTTGTGCTAGCAAGATTCCCTTGCACCATTGCCCTCAAACCTCTTTTTCTGAGTGTGGTGCAAACTGGTGATATTTCCTGAGTTCAGTGAGAGAAGATTCAATGTGGATTTTTCACTAGAGTATAGTAAGTGGCAGAAGAATATATTAGCTTAGGAAAAAAAAATCACTTATCAAAATTTAACAAGTCCAGTAATTTATGTGCAAGCAGTATAGGCCAGATTTTGGCCAGTGTTCATTTGGAGACTATTTATGGGGTGTTTCCTTGTTGAATTTACCTCTTCATCTGGCAAGGGCTCCTGTTTTGGGGTTAGTCTGGACTGTGTATGCATCATGTCCCTTGCCAGGCAGTGGCTGTGAGTGGAGCTCAGCCTTGAGCCACAGAAGTGTAGAAGTGCCTTTCTCCAGGAGATGCCATGACTCAGAAGCAGCTCCATGTCACTCTCCCTCTTCCCCTTCCTCTCCTCTGTCCAGAGATGTGGTAGAGAAGCAGGACCTGCCAGCACCCTCAGGCTCAGCTCCTGGGTGGGCAGTGGTGGGCTCTGCCCTGCCCCTGCCCCTCTGCTCCCCACAAGCAGCCAGCAAAGGGCTGGGTTTGCACCTGGCTGCCTCCTCACCTCCTGCAGAAACCCACAGGCTGTGCTTAGAGTTCCCAGCTCTAAACAATCTGAAGCATATGAAGAATAAATGGCTTTTTGTGATGAGAACAGTATTTTTCTCTTTACCTTTTCCAGTGCCATGGGTTGGCATGTTGAGTCTCAGTGTATTTTGCTTTGCTCACCAGTAAACAGCCTATGGGACATTTATTTATTGATTATCTGGTTTCTTTTAGTGAAACAGAAGTTGCTTCTTGGAAGAGATTTGTATTTTTTCACAAACCTTCTTTAAGTTTTGTGTTCATTTCCTTTCATTCTTAAAGTGCTTCGATACTTGGTGTCCTGGAGTGTTCTCTGAAATAACATGATTTTATGTCAGAACACAAATTGCTTGTTTTAAAGCAGTTTGTCTTCAGACCCTGCATGAGTTAGAGGTGCTGTAATTCCATACACAACAGTGCTGTGTTTACCTCTGTACATACACTGGCACTCACCCCTCTCTTTGGATTGATTCACACTGATTTCTAGAGCCAAAGTTTGGTATAATTCATAATATATAAGGTCATAGAATGCATGGAAAAGAACATTCTGTGAAATTTTTTTAGAAGAAAAGAGGAGAAAGAATATTGAAAATAAATGTACTATTTTTAATAAGGGATGCCTTCATTCTTAAACAAAAAAAATTTAAAAGGAATGACCAGGCAGTGTGCTGTGGTGGTAAGTTACACAGATCCAGATTTGCAAAGAGTGTTAACTGTTAATAGGATCTCCAAACCTGAATCAGCCAAAATAGACTGAATTTTACAGTGGATCATGTTGCTCAAAGCCCCATCCAGCCTGGCTTTGTTTTTGTTTTTGTTTTGTTTTTTTAATTTAGTAGACTTTCTGTATTCTGAGCTAAGAGCCATTATAGTGATAATAGTTTGTCTCTGCACAGTAACTCATCTACTCCCCTAGCTGTGATCCCACTCCTAGCAATTAAAAATTGTTTGACCATGATCTTCCTGTTAATGGGAGGAGAACTATAAGCACTGGGTTTTGTACCTGAGCTGGGATGTCTGTGTGGTCAAGGAACAGTAAAAGATGCTCTGGGTACAGTCAGTGTTTAATCAGGTGTCCCTAAAGGCAAAATTCATCCCATTTTTCCTCTCTTTTTCATCACTGACTGTAAAGGATTGCTGCTAAGAACCCTTCTTTGGTTCCTGACAATTTTGCTATGATGTTCTTCCAAGCTTTCTAATGAATGAATTAATGATTTCTAATTATGGTGTAATTAATTAGTAACTACAATGATAATTAAACCTCTAGTTTAACAATAATGAATTAGGGAACTTGAAACTAATGTGCATAAGGTGTATTTTTAGTGATGCTCCGTGGATTTCCTTGGGACAGTTAATGAGAACTCCCAGGAATACAATGTGTTGTGCATGTGCATACATGTGTTCACATGAGCAATGCACATCAGATTATCACTTCTCTGACTGCCTGAGCTCTGCAAACAGATGGGCTTTTTGCATGCAATTTTTAAAATTTTATACCAGAAATGAATTTAGGAAGATATTCACACATATATAGATCAAAGTCAGGAATAAGTTACTGGGCTAAGAGGATTTTTCACCAATAAAATTAGTAGTATTTTGAATTATTTTTTTTAGCTGTGCTGTCATTACATGCTGTGGTTCACTGTGCAAACAGCACTCACTAAAAAGGTGTTGCTGGTCAAAGCACAGTGTTTAGAGCCAGGGGACTGCCCAGGGACAGCCAGTGGTGCAGCTGGGGAGGCAGGGCAGAGCTCTGGAACCCTCTCCAGCAGCAGGCTCAGCTGAGGGGAAAGTCTGCTTCATTCCAGCCACCGAGTGAATTGCCATATGCTGCTGCCAGCAAAGCATGCAGAGCAGCTTCTCCTGCTGGCTGGTAATCCCTGGGGAACTCACACAAAGTCCATTAATGGCCTTCTTAGGTGGCTCTCTGTGGTCATCCAGCACCTTATTTTTCACCAAGCCAGGGACTCGGAAGCTCTAGGTTGTGTCGCCTTCTGCAAGCAGAATCTCAGACCCTTGTGGCAATGACTTCTTACTTCTCCAGTTCTAAGGAAGCAACACAGCTGAAAATGGCATGCATTTAACTGAACTTCAAATGCTAGGCATCGAGTTTACAGTAATTATGCATTTTCCTTTCCTCTCCACGGTGCGAGGAGGGCTCACCTGGCGGTGAGTGAGTGGCTGCAGTCCTGGGCTGCTGGCTGGGGGCCCAGCGAGCTGCACAGTCCCTGCCACACAGCAGGGAGCAAAAGCTGTGTGACAGAATGGAGCAGTGTGGGGCTGTGCTGCAGCTCAGGAAGGAAGTAATCTCCTAAGAGGTGATTTTAGTTCTCCAAGCGCCCAGCCTTTGCCCTTGTACGTGCTCAGCTGCACAGCTGAGGGACGCAGCGTGATTCAGGTCCTGATGCTGCGTTTGGAATTCTGCTCCACCTCTACTGACAGAAAAGCCAAACCCTGCCAAGCAATCACCGCCAATCAGATTTGCATGGATTGCTTTATCTGTTGGTCTTGATTAGTATTCTGGAGATCTCTGTAGAAAATATGAATTTCAATTCTGCTTCGTCCAGTGCTGGTTTCCAGGGACTCCCTCTGGTGGTTAGGAAGCTGTGTGAACATCAGCTGTGCCGTACAGCACGCTGGGAGAGGTGAGCTTGTAAGAGTATCTTGGCCTTTTTCACACATTTAAAAATAAACTTGGGTTCAAAGTCATTGAGGTTATCACCTCTTTTGACTGTTTAAACTTGCTAAGTGTGGATTGCCTGTTCCTGTGGAGAAATTATGCATTTCCTGCAGCGTGGCAGACTGAGGAGCACGACTGCAGGTACCTGTGTGCTGGGCTGGTGCTTTGCAGACAGGAGCAGGAGGACATTCAGAAGGTTGGATGCTGCCAGAAATCCATTTGAATATGGATTGGCCTGGAATTTAATGGATATCCCTACAAAGGCATTTTAGATTATAGAGTATTTGCTTTTTCTTTTTTTGGCTTACCACTGGCATCCACTATAGAAATGACTCTGCACATTTGAATCTGGGTCCCCAGGTTCCCCTGCATCATTTACAAACACATTCATTGCAGTTTCACTTCTCAAGATGCTTTGCCAGCAGGTCTTACAGGATCCTTGCTAAAGGCAAAAGAAAACACTTTGAATCAGCAAAACAGCAGGGCTAACTGAACTTGGACACAAAGAAAGAGCCTTTCAGTGTCCTCTGGAGCCTGCCAAAGCACTAAGTGCTGGTGATGACTAACAAGGGTGGCACATCTAATGCAAAAGCTGGCAGGAATTACCATGCACAGTGCAGCAGGAGGGGCGCCCTCGATCAGGGATGCAGAGGTGGAGGGATGCAGGGAGCCAAAGGCTCTGGAGGTGCATGGCCCAAGCATCTGGACAAGTGTCTGGATCTGCAGGGGAGACAGAAGGCACCAAAAGAAAGCTTGGTTCTGGTAAAGTCAGCAGGAAAACTCCTGACTCAGATAAATCAGTAATTTACCCCTAGTCTGTGGAAGGAAGAGGGATTTGAAAAGTGTAACAAAGGTGAGGATCTGAAGGGAAGCATGCCTTATGCTTCCTGCTGATTATTTCATTTCTCATCTCTCTGACTTTTCTGATTACACTAAATATAATATTTCAACTTTAGAGATAAAGCTTGAAAATAGATATTTAGCTCTTCAGACAAGCTGGCATTTGATTCCTTTTTCTTTGGTCTGTGCTGTAACATTCATATGAGCACAGAGTAACTGGTTTTTTGACTGTTATTGCAATGATTTTCTTACAGATGAGATTGCTCCTGGTGGCTTTACATTGTCTCATCAGCCTGTGAGTGCACCCCCCAAATCATCTCTTTTTGCTTATCAGAGTTTACTGGTGTGTCCAGAAATTGCCCAACGAGGGTCATGCTGTATACACTTCTTGTCTTACATCACATTATATTGCAGTCAGATCTTTCAACACCACTGTATTTTTAAATAATGTTTTCCCTGACGCTGCAAATGGTGCAGAACATTGAAGAGGCAGACAGCCACCAAATTGAGCTGTTGAGTTGGGGGCAGGAGCTTTGGTCAGCAAGCTGTAACACACAGGGAAACTATTTTTGCAGTGGTACAGTGAGAAACCACTGCAAAAACCTCACTGTGCAGAGCTGTGTCCTTGGTCATGCTGTAAAGGTCAGTGGGTTGGGTGTATCACTGGGGGCTGAGGGTGCAGGAGCTGCACCAGGTCTGCTTTGCAGGCAGATTTGCTCACACTTTTCACTGCCACAGCTTACATTCACTGCAGTGAATTTCATTCTCTTCAGCTTCTAAAGTTAAATTACAGACCAACACAAACTGGGCTTTTCTTCTGGAGCATTCTGAAAGTGCCTCAAGCCTGGGGAACTCACTGAGAGATCTACACCAAGGGTTTCCAAGGTGCTTTTAATGGAAACTAAATTATTTTACCAGAAATGTGCTACATTTGGTTGTACTTTTTATTTTACTAAAATCAAAATTGAACTTTCAGCCTTCCTGAAAAAATGAAGTATGTATCTTTCATTCTGAAATTACATTTTGCTTCATTTTCTGTTTTCAAATGCACATAAGGTAAATGACCATATTTGGTTACCTTGAAGGCAATGACAAAACCCCAGTTTTTGATTCAAAATAAAGAGAAATTCAAGCTAAACATTCTTTTGTGTTTCCATTTTGAAGCTCAAATTCATGGCAAATTACAAAACTGTAAAAAGACCCATTTTATTTTTAAGATGAGAGGAAACGTGATATTTTTAAAGGAAAGGAATATCTTTTAAGGAGAATCAAACCTCCATATATTTCTGTGCAAATTCAAACACTGTCTTTAAACTAAATTTTTTTAATTAAACCCCAAAATTCTACCAAAAGTTCATTTTTCATGGCTGCACTAGGAACAGTAATGCAGCAATGAGTCCTGGTCAGCAGCATCTTGAATTATTGGATTTCACGTTATTTTTATTACATTTCTTTTTAGTGTCAAAATTCATTTACAGCTAATGTGAGAAAATTAGCTGTTTAAACAAAACTGCAAAACATATTGTGAGCTTTCACGCTACATAAATTAAAGTGGTATTTTCTCATATTACATGAGAAATAGATACAGGATATTTGGGGTTTTTATCATTTCACATGCTTCTGAAAGTGTCTGTTGTGCTAATCAGCTGATTTTTGGATTTCATTTTAATTGTTCTATAACACTGAGAAAGTGATGATGTCTCCCATACAAACGTGCCTTAAAATTAGGTGGTTTTATTTCTTCCAGTTTAGCCTTGCTGGGAGATTTTGAAATGTTTTTCACTGGACTTTCCTCACCATCTTTCAGTCTTCTCACTGAGCTCAGTGCCTATGGAAGTTACAGTTAAATCTTAGTTTCTTTCCTTTTTTCAGCTGAAGCATGTTTTCCCCTCATGCAAGTTCCTGTTAATATGAGAACATTTAAGGATGAACTCTGGTAGTCTCCAGGGTTCCTTCCTCAATGACCCAAGTTGTTTGGGGTTTGTCCTCTGCAGTGGGTTTTTCAACTGGGGTGATTGGCTGGAGCCAATTTAAATCAATCTCTGTTACCCCCTGTCCATAGTGGAATGGAGTTCCAGTGCTTTTACTAAAGTGTTCTGGTCATGTTATCAAAGACTTGTGTTCAAAAAAGAGCAAACCCAAAATCTGACCTGCTGATAGGGTGAAGCACAGTGTCTGTGCTGGCTCCTTTGTGCACAGCACAAAAAAAAACCAAAACAAAAAACTCAAACATACCAACCAACCAACCAAAAACAAAACCAAAATGAAACAACAACACGCAACTCCCCACAAACCCAGCTATTTTGGGATAGTGTACTTCCACAGCAGATACAATTCTCCTGACAGGAGATGCTTTGGGAACCAATTTGGTGGTGCATTTTTATAGGGCTCTGTGTACAAGGCATGTTGGACAGAGGATAAGAATTAAATCCCCAAAATCATAAGACTGTGGCCAAACAATTTAATAGCCAGAAATCCTCTGCATGAAACTGTCTCTAGAAGAGGGCTAACAGCTGCACCTTGTGGGCTTAAAATGCCTTGCAGAGGAAAGGAAGCCCTTTGTTATGACATTGACTTTCATTAAAGTCTTTCATTAACTGACTTTCAGAAGTTATCATCAGGGCTTTGTCTTGTCTGAATAGATCTTTATTTTGGGGTAATAAAGATGAGGGCACATTTACAATGATGACTGTGTAGGGAGAGTGTTATGCAGGGATTTATGTTCATTTGCATGTCAGATTAAGGTTTTATGCCATGCCCTGTGTGAATTAAACACAGATAGCAGTTATGAGAGTTATGAGATTTTCTGATGGATTTCTATGCTGAATTGCTGTGAAATTTTATATTATCAGATGGAAGTGCCCACTCCAATACATTAATATCCTTTCATATTTGGAATGGATATAAAAATAGATATCACATTGTATATGTGAATTACTCACCATATTTGCACAGACTTTTATTTCAAAGAAATTAAAGGTCATTCTGACTCCATAGGGAATGAAGTTTAAAATTGGTAAGACAAAGCAGAGCTGCCTATCCTTTAATGTTACTGGTCCCCTGAGGGAATGGAGCTTCATCTCCCCTGTCTCAGGGAGCAGACAGTGTGGATCCAACTTCCCCTGCCACACCCCATCACTGCAGCCACGATCAGAGCCATCTCTCAAAAAAACCTGAAATATAATGTAGGGGAAGAGGAAATAGAGAGAGAAATAAAACCCAGGAAAGATGAGTGATACAAATGAAAACCACTGCTCACCAAGTGGGCGATGCCCAAATCCAGCAGTAGCCCCTGGCTGACCTTCCCCCTACTTTTGTTGGTGAGCAAGACACCACATGGTGTGGAACACCCCTTGGGTCAGCTGGGGTCTGTGTTCCAAGCTGTGTCCCCTCCCAGCCCCTTGTGCACCCTCAGCCTGCTCACTGGTGGGGTGGGGTGAGAGGCTTTGTGTAAGCACTGCTCAACAACAACTAAAACATTCCAACATATTTCCAACATAATTTCCATAATAAAATCTGAAATATAGCCCCATACTAACTACTGTGAAGAAAATTAACTCTATTACAACTGGAACCAGTACACCAGCCTTCTGCAAAGTGATCACCCACACCAGGAGCGCAGGAGTGTATTTCTTCCTAAAAATCTGCAGAACACCAACACAATATATAAACATACATATATTCTATGATTTTATTCATAGAATCACAGCTTGGGTACAAAGGGATTTTGGGAAGTCATCCCCCAGCAGCAATCAGCCCCTCCCAGTTCAACTCCCCCAGATTATGTACTGACCACAACACTCTATGCTGTGGAATATCCTTTCGGCCAGTTTGGATCAGCTGGGCTGGCTGTGCTTCCTCCCAGCTTCTTGTGCATCTCCTCATTGGCAGAGCACGGGAAGCTGCAAAGTCCTTGGCTTAGGGTAAGCACTGCTCAGCAACAGCCAAAACATCTGTGTTATCCACCTTATTCTCATACTGAATCTAAAACACAGCACTGCACCAGCTTCTAGGAAGAAAATTATCCCAGCTGAAGCCACAACAGGGTCTTTTCCAGCCTAAATGGTTCTGTGATTCTGTGACCTTTCTCTAGCTCAGTTTGCTCAAAGCACCATTCAGCCTGACCTTGAACATTTCCAATGATGGGGCATCCCCAGCTCCTCCAGGCAACCTATTCCAGTAATAACTGAGAGCACTGGGCTGCTAAGTGCCAGGTACAGGGGCTGCTTTGTAGGATAGAGACCCTCTTCTGCTCTGTGCCCAGTTCAGCCCCCTCTTGTGCAGGATTTTCTGAGGAAGTGTTTTGAGGGAAAAGCTATTTCATGCAATACTTCGGTAAGGAAAGGAAATTTCTGTGAAGAAAGTGGATTTTCAGCTGTTGGACTTCATATTGAGAAGAATTATTAGAATGTGAAAATAATGTTCAGCCAGAGGGTAATGGGATGTGCTGATGGTATGAAATGAACTTCATGGTATTTCAGTGAGAGGTTAGCTCTTGCCAGTAAAATGTGCTAGGTAGAAAAGGAGATAAAATGCTCCCATATCCCAAATGTGTGTTACTGTTGGATTTATGAACATGGTCAGGGCTGTTTTAGTTCTGACTGATGATAGTAAGAGACTGCTGTGACCCTGCTACTTCACAACATCTCTATTTAAAGTGTCAGTGTATCACTTTTTCATAATATTGCAAGTCTGTTCCCCCAAATTTCCTTGAGGTGTTATTCATGGCTGCTTTCACAATCTTTCATCTCAGCTAAAATGATTGATTAAAAATAGAACAACTGTCTTAAAGGTATTCCATGGCTCAATTCTTTCACTGAATTGCTCTTGCCTGGTCTCCTATTCTTGCTATACATATTTGATCCTGGGAGGAGGTGTGCAAGTGTTTGCAAGAGGGATGTAGCAAGGGAGCCTTCACCAGATATTGAGGAAAAGTAATACTGAGCTGGTAAGCCCAAACATACAGAGAAGAAACCTTATCATAATTATTTTCTTCCAGTGTAGCACAGCATATATCTGGAATTATATGTATGTATAAAAAAATGATACAGAATTGTTCATGCCAAGATTACAAAAGATGATTTACTTTTAAAATTTCTTGTAAGGGACAACCTCCAAAAGCAAACAAGTTTTGACAAAAGTTGTTCAGCAGGTGGCTTTGTATTTATTTATTGGAATATGGTGGAAAAAGCAAACCAGTTATTAAATACAAAGTAGTACTTGTCTCTAATAATGTGCTTTAATAATACGTCATGTTACTACAGAAGGTGTGAATATTTGCTGCTCCTCTTAAACCCTAGGTTTATAAGGGTTCTATTACAATTTTTTAGTACTACATGTTACAGTTTCCTGTCTGTGATGTGAGCATGTATTACTTTGGCCTAAATGGTAAAAAGTAAATTCCTACCCATCTGGTGTCAGTGGCAAGGGAGTGACACCAGCAGCCCATCCTGCTGTTCAGAGACATCTTCTCACTTGGATCTCAGAACTGCTTTGCTAAAACAGGTGAAGAGTTAATAAACTCTTCACATCTCACCAGCTAAGTAAGTATTGCTGCAAAGGGCATCAGACCTGAGTGAGAAGTTCAAAAGAGCCTCTGTTCTGGTTTTGGTGTGGCTGCTCCTGTGGAGTCCCACATTCTTTGCCATACCCTAATGCCCACTCCCTGCCTGGGATGGGCACTTTCCTAACTTTCAAGAGGTACTACCCCTTGCAAAGTGGTATTTAACATTGAAAGTGAGAAGTTTTCTGTGCCACATTGGTATTTCAAGCTCTGCTTAGCAAATCTTCGATAGCAGACAGGCGTGATTCACACTGTGGTGCCAGGCAGATGGGTAAAGCCATCTCCTGCCTCAGGCTCTGAGCTGCCTGATCCCAGGATTTGTTGTCTAGGGGAGCTTGGGTACATTGTTCCTGCATGAGCAGAGATGCAAACCAGCCTCAGGAGATGTGAAGTTTTGTGACAGATTTGAGGTGAGATCCCACTCTTTCCCCAGAGTGTTCTTCATCCCACAGGATGGACACACTGGGGTTCACTGGATCTATGTTTAAGTGCCAGCTTTTCCCCAGCATCTCATTTGGGCACTGTGTCTGATTGCTTAAGTCAATGTCTCTGTTCACATTCCACTTAGAAAGCTTTTTATAAAATACCAGTCCAGCTGGCTCAGCTGTGTCTTCTGGAAAGGGTGATTTGGGCTGCCAAGGTACTCACTGGAAGTAAAATAATCATGTGAATAATGGTGCTTACAAAGCCCTCAGTGCTACCAAGTCCTGCCTTGAATAGCTGGTCTGGATTTTTCAGTGCCACTTATTCAAAATAAAAATAACTGCGTGTAGCCCTCCCCTGCTTATATCTTTAAACTATTACGTTTTAAATATAGTAATGCTAACTATTAATTAGACAGCTACATGGTTGCTGAAGCAGATGTCATACTTTCACTGGGTGGATTGAAAGAGGGGAATCACAGAATGACAGAACCACAGAATGGGTAAGGTTGGAAGGGGCCACAGTGAGATAAAATATTTGTACATCCAGAAGAAGTAAGCTAATACTGATTCTGAATTGTTGCACTGTAGCCAGAAATAAAATAGCAATTTTTTTCCATGTGTGAATCTCAGTTGCTCTATATTATAACTTTTACAGGTCTGCTTCTCTAACATGGCCTTTGCACAATGCACTGACTTTGTGCAGTCACCTCTGAGTTACACATTCAGTGGAAGCCAAATCTGTTGAGACTAATAGGTTTATAAAATGCAATCTATTGCTATTGAAGAGTGAGAATAGGATGTGAGATGATCATAGCGTGCATGTTTTTCTTCTGAACAACCTGTGTTAAAGCTTCTTGCATGAGAGGCTTTCAAAATGCTTGCTGACTCAGCTGATCTGTCTGGTCACCTCCACCTTTCTCTTGCAGCTGAGCTAATTCAAGAGATTCATAGAGCCATTAGAAAATGAATTTCAGCATAAAAGAAGGCAGATCTGCAATTACACCTGTATTTCATTTTATTTTCCAGTTGTAAAGTGTGGGATTTGTGCTTATTTCACTTTTTTCTTTTCCTGAGAAGATCTAGACACAAGGGATGGCATATTTCAGCAAAGAGGATTGGTGGGGGATTGTTATGCCATCTTGGAACAAGTGCATATTGCAAGTTTAATGGGACAAGTTGGATTTAATATCTGGTTTATTAGAATATCCTTGTATTTTCGTAGCAAGCAGGCAGCCGACCTGGACTCCAGCAGCATTTTGGCTTTCTTGAGAGCTGAAGGTGTCTTCAGTCTGTGCTACCATGGAAAGCAAGCTTGGTCATGTATGTGTGGAGTGTTGGTTAAGTGTGTGTCAGGTTCCATGGGATGGAGTGACGAGCTGCTGAGTGGGAGGATGGGGCACTTCCCTTGCTTTTTTCATCCTTTGGTCCCTTGTTCACATTCCAGCTGGACAGAAGTCCAGTCCAGGAGTGAGCAAGTGATGGCTGTGCAGCCATTTGAGAAGGCCTGAGCAGTTCAGCTCTTTGTGCTGCCTCAGGGAGTGAAAAGTGTTCCAAGTCCTTCCAAAGCCTGTCTGCCCTTCTTAGAGCCTGTGAGTACTGGCTCTCTGTCTGCCCCTGGCTGCTCCAGAGTGTGCATCCAAAAATCTGTCTCTGTTGGTTTCAGAGGAGAAACCAAAGTACCTGCCCTGGGGATTGTCCTGATTTCTCATTGTTGTCATTGATTTTTATTTTTTTATTTCTTATGGGAAACATAAGCAAAGTACATCAGCTAGTCAGGAACCAGAAATTTATGCAGCTGGTCCAAATCAAACCTTTTCAATGAGAAAGGGATGGGTTTTGTCTCCAGTTTTTCAGCTCAAATCATCCTGAAAGCACTGCATGAAACACTAGATGTTTCAGAAAAAAATACAACATTTAAATAGATTTATTATTCTGCCAAGATTTATTTGAATTAAAATTCACAGTTGGATGAGGGTTTGGGGGGGGAGGAAGTATAATTTAATTTGCTAAGTGATACTGGAAGATTCTTTGTGAACTGTAAAGAGCCTGGGGGAAAAAAAAATCCTGTTTTCATTTCATCCTTTTTTAGGACACTAAGAGATGGCAAGGTGGAGGAAGTCTCACAGAACACCTTGTGCATTGGCACAGAAGCTGCATAAAGTCTTTCACATATCCATACTCTGAAAATTAATTATTTTCAGCTGTTACAGTGGGAACACAATATAATGATTCCTCCAGGTCTGCTGTTGCAATGCTCAAGTTCTGTCTATTCCCTGCAGCCCAGGTTCAGCCTGCAGCTGATGGTGCCTGGCCAGGACCAGTCCAGCTGTCAAAAGGGATGGCTCAGAGCTTTGTGTCTGAGCATGGCCAGATAGGATCCCAAGTGGCATTGCAGTACTGCAGTGCAAAAGAGCAAAGTGTTGGCATCAAGAGGGTGAAAGGGACTCACTCAGCTGCCAATTTCTGTCCCAAATTTCCTAAAACCCCAGGGCAGGAAGGAGACAAGCCTTGTCTCCAGCAGGTGTACAGCACACTCCTGCCATGAGCTGTGCCATTCAGGACACGGTTGCATTATCACAAGTAAGAAATAGTTTATGAAAGTGTTTTATTGAAAGTGAAATTGTAGCCTCAGCAGTTGTGGGTGTTGCTAAGGAGAGTGTGACCTCTGACAGGGAGAGACCTTTATCATCAAGGGAACTTCTGATTCTGCCTTTCCTTGTCGTTCAATATTTCTTGTCATTCCCATCTCCAGTCAAAAACACCTTTGTTTATCCTTCAGGATGTCAAGCTCCAGCATGACAGCTCTGTGCAGCGTGTTTATCCACCATGAAGGAAGATCTCCAGGAAGGATGCCCTTGAGAGAGAGCTGGGTGCAGCCACAGCTCCCATCTGCAGCACCCAGGCTCTCTCCAGTGCAGCCCCTTACATATCCTGTTGTCTCTCTCTATTAGTGGCTCTGGCAGCTGAGAGCCATGACTCATTCACCATTTTGCTCCTTACTTTCCCTCTGGCCATAGACCTGAGAACAACATTTTATTTCTTTTTGCCTTTTGGTCCTTTCAGAGCGTGTCCAGATGTATTGACTCTTTCTTCTTTTGTTGTCCCTGAGTCAGAGCCTTTCACACGCACCCTCTCTGAAGCTCTTGCAGGGCTGCTTGGGGTGCTCGGGGCTGAGCTGCCTGGACTCCAGCAAAGCCAGTGACACATCCAGGCAGGCTCCCAGACAACCCAAATCAGTGGAGCATCATCACCTGCTAATCGAGGGGTGGATGCCTGCTCCCTTGGCTGTCACCATGCTTGGCCCTAGAGCCTGTGTCCCTTCCATGAGCAGACACATGCTTACCTCACCCTCAGTTCCCCTTCAGACAGGCAGCAATATTACCCAAGTCAGCTGGGAGGACATGCAAGAGGAGTGGTGCAGGGCAAGAATGTCCCTCTGCCACTTCAGCCCAGCAGCTGCTCCCCAGCTTCCCTTTACTCTGCCTGCCCTTTCTGTAATTTTCCTAGTTTTTCCGTAATCTTTCCTAATTTGGGAAAGTGAAATGAACATAACACACTTTGGTGTCTTACCATCACTGTTTTAGACACAAACTCAAAGCATGGCACTCCATGAGATGCTATGAAGAAAATTAGCCCCATCCCAGTCAGACCTGATCCACACCTGTCTGTGCAGGGATGCTCGTAGCTGGTCACACCTGGCCCCCAGACAGGGCAGGGCTCGGGCAAGGCCGGGCACTCTGGGCATCCAGGCAGGCACAGAGCTCCAACAGCTGATCTTCCCCTGCCAGGTGGCTGATGCTGGGTCCTGGAGAGAGCAGTGCAGTACACAGGCTCACAGGAGCTGCTGTACATCACCATGGAACAGGATGCCAAGCAAAGAGGTGGCAAGGGTTGGAGGAGCAGTTCTGAGTTGTATTCACTCACATCCCTTAGAGGAAGGAGGTTTGCTCTATGCTACTCCTCATACACACACACGATTTTAGCAGGCAGAGCAGAGGTACAGAGCAACCAGCTGCTCCCAGAGTTTAAAGCCCTGCACTGGGGAGGGTGGTCACTCATCACAGGGCAAGAGCTGACCCCTGTGGAATGATGTGAATAATCTCTCAACAATGTGGGCAAGAGGTTTGTTCTTTGTACCTGATCCTGTGTTTTCAATTGGGATTTTAAACTGGAAAAGAGTTACAGGATTTGTCTGATGTATGACTGTGTGTAAATTGCCATGGTAACCACCACACTTCATGTGCTCAGGGCATTTCCCTAAATTCTGCAAGAAGCTGTACCTTTGTTTGTTTATGCAGCTCAAAGTCAAGTTTCATTAAGCCACTGGTTGTTTTGGTTTTTCAATCTCTCTTTTTCTTTTCTTACCCCTGTCCATTTCAGCTCTGCTTTTCTTTCTTTTCCTTTCCAAATATGAGTGTTGTTTTGAAGCATGGGCCCTTATCTGTACCAACCCCCCTCCATCTTTTAATTAGAAGAGAAGTCACAACTTAGACAACTTAGTCTTCCTTGACACAGAAAGAGTAGAGTAGCACTGGAGGAGTTGTCATCATTTAGCTCACTTAACCTCACTTGGAAATTTTGAAGTCTGCAGTGTTCCAGGCCAAAGTTCCTGAGTTCTCAAAGTCTCATTAAATTATTTATTATTAAATTAACATAAATCTTTTGTCTTGGACTATTTTGCCATAGTGTGTAGAATAGCATTGTGTCTTTTAGAGGCTTGGTGCTGGTGGGAATTTTAATACTAAGTCAGCATCCTTCTTCTGCTTTTTGGTTCCTTGTTTCATACGAAGTCATCTGTTACAGCACAGCTCAAATTCAGGCAAGCATTTAGGAGATTATTAAGCATACCTAGGTATTAAATGTGAATTATTTTTAAAATAACTACCTTAATTAATATCTAGAAGCTGCTTAGTGGACCCCAGGCCATTAACAGATAATTCACTTCGCAATAAAAGCCCTGTTCAGATGAAGTTCCTTTGTTTGCTCTCCATATGCTGTGGACACTGGTGATACCTGCTTCCTTAATTTCCCCAGTGTCTTCAGGCAGAGTTATTCAGGGATCTCTGGAGAACATCTGGTCCAAGCACCTATTTAAAGCAAGGCTAAATTCAAAATTTGATCAGGTTTCTCAGTTGCTTGATCCAGTGAGTTTTGAGAATCACCAAGGATGGAAACTTCCCCATGTGACCAGACCCTTGTCCCAGGGCTGTGCCTTTCCCATCATGAACCAGTTGGATGTTGGCACCACACTGAGATTGGCCCTCAGCCTTCCTTTCTCTGAAACAAACAATTCAGGATGACTCCCCTGGCCCCTTTCCTCATGTGCCATTTGCAGCCTCCACTCATCTTCAGCACCCTCCAGTGGATCCCAGAATCAGAGAATCATAAAATCATAGAATGGTTTGGGCTGGAGCAGACTTTAAAGATCACCCAGTTCCAACCCTCCTGTCATGGGCAGGGACACCTTCCACTAGACCAGGTTGCTCCGGCCTCCATCCAGCCTGGCCTTGAACACTTTCAGGGATGGGGCATCCACAGTTTCCCTGGGCAGCCTGTTCCAGTGCCTCACCACCCTCACAGTAAAGAATTTCTTCCTAATATCCAATCTAAACCTACCCTCCTTCATCTTAAAGCCCTTCCCCTTGTTCTGTTACATGCCCTTGTAAAAAGTCCCTCGTTCTTGTAGGCTCTTTTTAGAAACTCAAAGGTGCCATAAAGTCTCCCCAGAGCCTTCACTTCTCCAGGCTGAAAACCCCAACTCTCTCAGACTGTCTTTCTTGGACAGGTGCTCCAGATCATCTTTGAGGGCTTCCTCTGGACTTGCTCCAACAGGTCCATGTTTTTCCTGTGCTGAGGGCTCCAGAGCTGGACACAGGACTCCAGGTGGAATCTCACAAGGGTAGAGTAGAGGGGAAGAATCCCCTCCCTTGATCATGGCACTGTGTCAGTAGTTTTCGTGCATGGCCCTGCTGAGTTGGGTAGGCATGCCCTAAGGAGATGAAACAAACGGCATTATTGCTCCATGGACAATACATTTTCTTTTAATTTAGGCTGTGTACTCTAGCTCCAAATCGCTGCTGTGCTTTCTGAGAGTATGGAGCGTGAAGGGTAAAAAGTACCTTAATCTAAGAAGAGCTGTGACACTGGGAAAACTGTGTCTTTCCCAAAGAATATGGGGAACAAAGAGCCTTCCACTTTCCCTGCTCACTGTCAAAGTGTTGATGATTATGTGCTGAAATTATTGAATTTCACAGCATTGTGTAATCCATGGATTACATGCAAACTGCAAACGTACTTTGATGACAACAATCCTAGATTTTGTCTAGTTTCTCCTTAAGTCAGTAGAGGATTTCCATTGACTTCCCTTGAGGTTTTTGTGTGATGGGTGTCTACCATTACTGTATTAAGTTGATGGTTATTTTTTATGTAGTAATGGAGCTTTAGCTCAGAAATGTCAGATTTGTTTATTTCCATCAGTGACATTTTATGTTCATTAATGATACAACTAAACTAGAGAAATAGAAAGGAGAGCAAATTGTATTGTTAAACAAAAGTTGGTTTAGCTACCAGGAACATGCCAACATGTCTGCAAAACTCCACTTAAATTCAATAAGCAATTGAGCTTATCTCCTCATACACAGGATACTATTATTAGCAAAGCATTTAATTAGCTGTCTATTGCATTGCAGCTGAAAGCCAAACACCTCCTCTGGCACTTCCCAAGAAGTCTGTGTGCAGTTTTCAGAGCAACACTTTGAGATTGCGTGTGACTGAATAAGATTTTGCTGCGGGAAGCTTTATGGTAAACTTACTTGTATTGTTATTGCCAGTCTAAAAAAGCGCCTTTTTTAAAAGTTCCTGAGGCAAAATTATGCTCGTTTGGCTTCACCTATGAAAGAAAGGGTCTAGAAAATGGCCCAAGAAGGTGCAAATGTAATATAAACCTTCAGGATACTTTAAATTGTCCAATATTAGTTGTCCTGCCCCTGCTCCAGGACAGCTAATGAATGAAAGAGGGGCTTAAGAAAAAAGCTCTTGAGGAGCATCCTCCAGATATTAGGAAAATTCCGGATAGAATTAGGCTGAATGGCAAGGAGGACATGTGATGAACTGATACAGGAGGTGCTGACTTCAGCACACCTCAGGAATGTGCTCTTGGCTCCTTGTAATGCCAGGAGAGGCAGCGTGCTGGTATCCCTTATGCAGAGCTCAGCACTTTGCAGAATTGGGTCCACCTGCCACTTGGAGCCTATCATCCCAAATCAGGCAACCACACGACTATTAAAGTTAACCACTGCCTTCTTCCTTCCATGAGATAAAAGCAAGGATTGTGATGGAGGCAGGAATTCTGCTTTGGTTGCAAAAGCAAACGGCCAATCCCAGTGGGAAGACTGCTGGTTTTTGTTTTCACTGAGCCATCCTTGGAGTGTTTTGTGTGTGTGTCTCACAGATCAAGGCTCAGGATGCCTCAAGGCTCAGGGCTGGCAGTGCTCCTCCTCCTCCCCATCTGGCTGATGGGAGATCTCAGCTAATGGAGTAGGGCTGGAGGGAGTCCCTGCCTCACTAAGGGACTCCCATCATTAGGAGAGCGAGACTTACTTGCCTAGATTATGATCTGTCTAGGACAGGGAGTAACTCCATTCATGCATTTGTCAGCACCTGGCAAACAGCATCAAGAAATAAAATCAAGGCATTATTGACAGTAGCCCACAAGTACAATTAATACAGATAAAAATGTTTATTTTCATAGTCTTTTCTCATAGATTAGCCAAAATAACTGGCTTAATATTAATTAGCCCTATATACCCACATATATCCATATATATTAGTAATAAAACTCTTTTATTCAGTAGCACGATAAAACTACTTGTAGGAGAAAATACAAAAACTGAAATTCATTAGGGAAACATTTTGCACTGCAATTAGATCTGATGCTGGTCAGTGTTTCAATTTGTTTAATTCATGTTGATGTGCAGACAAGGCTGCAGAACAAGAAAAATCCAAGCATACATTTAATATTATCTACTTTGCTTGTTCATGCATACTTTAGCTAAAGCCTTGGTGCCATACGATTTCAGATTCTTTCCATGTGTCCCTAATCAAATATTCATGGTTGTATTCACACTTACAGAAAGGATTCTGAAGCCTACCTTGAAGTAAACACAGGGAATAAGGCATATGTTCAGTCCAAACTTTGTTCTTGCTCATGCACACATGAGCTCTAGCAACAGCTACAGCCAGTTATGTCTGTGAAAATCAGACAGATGCTTCTTAGGCACAACATTAGCAGTGTGAACCTGTTGGACTTTCTAGGACTGAGACACAGAGCACTACAAACATGTGCTGTCCTCATTTCTCATTTCAGCTAGGGAAGGGGAAAATGTATTTACTCAAGAGGTCAGATTCACACAGAAAACATCATCTTCTAGATCCAATTTAGCAGGAAATTATGTCCACTGGGTTCAGTGGAGTAACATTTGGGTTCCAGCTGAGAGTCTGGTCTTCAATAACACTTTTCACTCTTTATTTCTGTTTAAGGAAGAAATGCAAATCAACTATCTTAAGATATACTACAAACATATAATTCTGCTTACTTCATTATTAAGGAGTGGTAAATATCCCTAACATTAACTTCCACATTAATAAAACTAAAACTTTATTAATAGGTGATTAGGATTTTTTTTTGTCACTGGAATAGAAGAATATAATTTGGTGTACATCAAAGCAACTTCAGAAAGTATCAGTGTCTGAACATAAGTAATTTCTAAAAAAAAACTTTATCACATCTGTCAAAGTTATTTAGCTGCCTAACTTTGCCTGTGTTGAGCACTTAAGTCTTTCTTGTACAATCATTTTCATGTTTGGTACTGTGTTCCTATATAGGTTGCTACTGCAAAAAGAAGTAAATTTGCTAGTGCTATGTATTATTTATGTAGCACCCAAAGTAGAAAAAAGAAAACTGACAAGATCCAACCTTACCTTTGTTTTAATTCCTTGGGAAGGATGTTTCATTATTTTCCCCCTCTTTGAAGTACCAGGTCTCTGAAATCTCTTTTTAATGATACAGATGAAAAATAAATACGTAGAGGAAGGAGTCAGGGTGCAGAATTCGAAGAACATGAGACATTTTGAGGCCGTGCCATGCAGGGGGATGGGAGCAGCATCTTGGTGAGGGAGGCTGTGTGTGTGTGCTGGGTCCTGGGCTCCTGCTGCTGGCTCGGGTTCAGCAGCCAGGCAGGAGTTTCTCTCATCCTCAGTGAACCAGCTGTTATGGCAGATGATCATGCTGAATTTCAGGTCATTTGATAACTAGGGCAGGCAGCCGTGCTTTGCAGTTCAGCTTGGGTGACACGGAGATTAAGAACTTCATCAGCACGGTGCAGAATTGCTCACGTTTCTCGGGTTGTTCCGGGGCTGGGAGAGGGGGTGTTCAGCCAGGTCACATCCTTGGCAGCCAGACAGCAAGCCCTGTCTCCTGTTTGTCACTTCTGCATGCAGGAGAAGTGCAGGACATTGCTAATTTTTCAGCTTTATGATGAATGACGTGCTGAGTGGCTCTTATTTAGTCTAGCCCTTGAATCTGCTGGCAGGCTCTGCTTGGTCATCAATGTGAATTGTGGTGCTGGCTTCCAGACTTGCAAAGAAATGTTTATATCTGTGTCAGGGAACAGCAAGGAAAGCTTCCCAAATCCTTTGGTGGCTCAGCAATACCTGAGAGCAAACTTATGGGAGGGGGGGAACCCTTACAGAGCAATAAAGAGGAGCAGTACACCCGTGCTCCTTTGTCAAGCTGCTTGAAAAAAACGTCACAAGGCTTACTCAGGGCCAGGGGAAGGATTAATGTAGCATTCTGGGGAAAGCAGCTGGAAATATCATGGTTATTTTCTCAGCTGGGTAAGCTTTTAAGCTTTAATGTATTTCCAGAAGAATCAAGCAGATCTTTGGTGTAAAGAAGCCCATAAGCAACGATGTTGGATTCCTAGAATTTTAGCATCAGTAGAGATCATTAAAGCCATCCACTGTAACCTCTGTGTTCAAACCTTTGGTATTCTGACCACAAATTCTTTACCAAGTGAAGGTGTAGTTTAGAAAGCCTCTTGATGTAATGACTTCATGTGATAGAAAATCTACCACTGCCTCAGGTAAGTTTGCCCAACTGGCTCGTTACCATCCCTGGTAAATAAAATACTGGGTTTGAAAGGATACACCTTGCCCTGAAAGCATCAGGCTGCCCTGCTGATGCTGATACCCAAACCAGACTGTCCAGTCATCTCAGCACTGGGTGGAATGTGGCCAGCCTGCCCTCCACCTGGGAGACAGACACAGAGCAGGGCTAAATGCTGGGGAGCTGAAACACCACTGGTGTAAGAAATGTGGGAATAAAGGCAGGACTGCAGTAGATTTCAAGAAATAATCTTGAAGAGACTTTGGTCTGAAAAAAGGCTGGGTTTAATGTAATTTAGAAGGTTGTATCTGCCCTCTCTCCCCCAAAGCTTCTCATAACAAGCCAAAAAGCATCTACAATTTGAAATGGTAAAAAATTTAAGAAGAAGAAAGAGCAGGGATTTAGGTATTTTAGCAGAGAGCAGGCTGCTAAAGGTACTTGTCATATTAGAAGTGGCAGCTTAGACTTGTTTTCTGTGTTTCAAAGTGAATACACACTCTAAGGCAAACCAGTTATTTTTAACTCTCATTCTGGGAAGTCCTTTTTCTTTATGCTGGCAGAAGAGATACGTGCTCTGTGTCACACTTACCTCACCAGCCTCCTTTCAATAATGAGACAGATAATGGCACAGAAAGCTGGTCACCCAAGCTCAGTGATGAATAAACCTCCACTCCTCATTCTGGAGGGTGAACAGGGAGGGGGAAAGCCTGATTGAATTATCAGGAGAGGTCCCATTATGGAAGGTCAGGCAGAGCCTACCAGCTATCTGTTACTCACTGCAAGAAGCATTTGCTGTGTCCCCTGCAAGGCTCTCCTGGCACACCCAACATGAGTCACCAGTGCTGAGCAGAGTGCTGAGCCAAGATGCAGAGTGGTGTTCTGTTTTCCAAACCCTCCCTGAATCTACAGGTAATTTGGTAGAGTTTATGGCTTAGTCTCTCAGCATTGGACTCATCCCAGCTATATTTATAGGGCTGAGTCTCACCCAGGCTGCCTCCTGTCATCAGCAGAGAGACACATGGCCAGGGAGGATTCATCCCTCTTTTAGACTGGCACTGATAACTGAGGAGGGTGGTGATGCAACTAGAAGTTTGCAAAGCTGAAACACTTTGAATTGTGCTTGCTAGCCTCTTTACAGGAGTTTGGGGCTTTTTCTTGGGTCTCAGGCTTTCTGCATCATAGGAGAAGTTCATCATGGTTTCCCAAGAAGTGCCTGTTCATACTCTCAGGGAACAGAATGCATTTTCCAGTGAATCATAATCAATTTGCAAGTTTAAATTAATTAAAGTCGAGCCCTCTGAGAAGTATCAAATGCATGCCTGCACTTCCTTTATACCCAATGCTGCTAATAGCAGTGTGGCAGACTTCAAATTTCCCCATCAGTTAAATTGATTGAAATTTTTTTGTAGAAGGCAATTTAGAAAGCAATATCCTGCAATATAGGTATGTTACTAGTAACTATTTAATTGTTACCATACTACAGGCTACAGGCAGACAGCAGCTTAAATAACTTGTAAGTGGGTAACTGTCATGAGAAATGATTGACTTACCAGCCTTCATCTTTCCTGTGCAGCTATTTTGCTCTTAGCAGTGCCCTGCAAAGAAAAGATATGCAAAGTGTGAGCATGTCTTTTAAATCTTGTTTAATTTAGTACCACAAACACTGACATGATTTAATCAGAGCATATTATTAGAGAATGGCTCCAGCACAAGATGCTCCAATGCAGATAATTTTCTGGTACCTATAATTTTTACTTGAGTCGATAGGGTTTTTCTGGGCTTAGTCTGTGAGACTTGCATTTGCCTGGAATGCTTCTTGCTCTCTGTTTCTTGGCAGAAACTTTCAGTCTTGCATCCCATTTAAAATGGTTTGTAACTGGAAATATGAGTTAGGGGTAAGTTCTGAAATAGATGCTGTGCCAGGTGAGTCTTCTCACTCCCATGGGTGAGTCCTGATTCAGGCACCTGAATCCAGACTATCCATGCAAGAACTGCAGGTTACATGCTGTATTCCTCAGTTGGTCTCACTCACTTGTGCCTCTACTGCAGGTACTGAAATTCAGGAGAGGATCCATCAACTGAAGGGTCCTGGCTTGGCAGGGACTCAGCCAAGCCTCCATGCAGGGAGCAGCTCCAGAGAGACAAAATGTGGAGATGAGCAGGCTGCTGTCTCCCAGGTCTTAAATCTGCCCCAGGCAGTCTTACTCCAGCCTAATTGCTAAGGTGCGTGGATGCATTGTCTGTGGGATAGCAGCCATCCCATGAGCATCCTGTACCACTGGGAAACACTTCAGCTCTCCTTGGCACCGTACCCAGGAGTGCTTGGGAACTGATGGTGGAAGTGGAGATAGACAGCAGAGAAGGGCCATACAAAAAGTTAAGGCTGGTTCAGTATAAACAGCTTCTACAGGTTTAACAAAACATCTGGCACTGACCCTTAACAACAGAAATGAGTTTGCATCTTAAGAACTGCAAAGATCTGGTCAATGGCATGACAATGGCTTTTTTAGTATATTTTGTCTGGCTAAGGAACTTAAATGTTCATTCTTCTTCTTGAGTGTTCTCCAGAGCTCTCTAAAGTACAAACCTCCTCAGAGTGCCAGTTGATAAAGACACTACTAAAATGAAACCAAGCACTTGATTCATTTCATAGTGTTATTTCAGTTTTGGCATGGCCTCTGGGTTCTTAGCTGTCTAATGTGCTGTTAAGTGCCTCCTGAAGCATGGATAATAGATATTAGGTATAAAAAAGGAAAGCAACCTTTTCAATTAAGGACAAAATGTACAGAAAGTGAAATGACATGAGTTGTATCAGCTGCATATTGGCTCCTGTGCGCACAGTCTCCAGATACAATCAGTAGGTGCTCAACCAGATAATTACAGCCTTCCTGCAAAAGGCTTCATGTAGGAGAGTCACCTGCCTGCCTGCTTGCAGGATCAGAGCTATCCTCTATTTTCACTGCTGCAGATTGTGGAATTAGTGTTTTCCAGCTTCTGTTTAAAAAAGAAGCATTTTTCTAGCACATCTCCTTCCAGCGGGCTGCTGCACCAGGTAAGCACTGGGCATCAAGAGGGATTTGTCAGCCTTTTTGTCAGTAATGATTTATATTTGTCAAAATACAATTTGCACAATTGATTTCCTGTTGCAAGGATTACAGGAGCAGTTAGCTGGGGGAGTGCTTGCCTTCCAGCCAGCCAGTATTGGTTCATGCTCAAAATGAGGTCAAGGGCTTTTTATACACAGAAGTACGAGGTGGTCAATTGTATTGTTACTTAAAATCTCTTTAGGTGCACAGCATCTGCAAGTGTTCCTCATTCAGCAGTCATCTGTGGTGCCAGAGGCAAGCTGGTCTGTAACCTTTGTGAAGGTTAAGTAATGCTAATAAGAAATTATAAGATTTCTGGGCATGTTTTATGCCCAGTACTGCATGATAGAGTATCCCTTTGAAGTGACTTGCATGCAGCTGGTGGCACATGTACCACAGCTTAGGAATCCCAGTGCAGGTGTTGTAAAAGTATTTTCACAACGTTTTTGGCCACACCAGATTTTTTTCCCGCAGACTTGGACCAACACTGATAGTGTCCAGCAAGTCATAACTTGGTTTATCCAAACTAGAAGCAGAGGTGGTGGCTTATGTCATTCTCTCTGGGACAACTACCTTCTTAAGGTCTGTAATTATTTCTCCTGTGGGGCATGCTGCTATTTCCACTTACTAGGGGTCAGTCTCTTGCTGGTGGGATTGTGGATATCGGTCTTTATTTCAGGATCAGAAGTGATGGTGGAGTCTCTGAGAGAACCTGTTCCTAATCTGTATGAGCTCTCCTGCTCTGCCATTTACTCAGTCACGTGGTGGCCCTGGCTGTGCTGCCCCACGTTGTGTTTGAATGAGCTATTTAAAAATATTATGTCAATTTTAGGGAGGAGGGTGGAGTTGGGGTGGAGGCAGGAGTTATCACACCCACTCACTGGTTTTCTGGCTCCATGGCAGACTGTTGGCAGGGAGTTTGCTGTGCAGGTGGTAAGTCTGCCGAGGGATCTGAAGGAATTTTTTTAATCTCTGTTAGATCAGTTTGAGAGTCTCTGAGATGCTGCTTTGGCCTTGAAGGATGTTTCTTAGCTTTTTATTAGTCATGACCAGATTTAACCCTGTAGAAACCACAACCTCACTGTGTAAGAGATGAGTGTGTAAGAAAATAATAAAGAAAAGATGGGGTAACATAGTCTTGGCCAAATAAGTCACTGAAAGAGTTAGATGCATTCTTATGACAGAATTAAGTTGTGCATCTCTGGCTTTACAGATTCTGTCATTAGTTTGATACAGTGTTTTAAATTGCCTACATTTGTGTAATACTGTTTTTTTTTTTTAAAGAGCAGGTGGTTCCAATGGTATTGCAGGATAAGTGAGCACTTTGGAGAGCTGAGCAAATATTTTACATCAGCCAGGTGCTTCCCTTCTGTCCTTCAGCGTGAGGTACAGGAAGAAAGCACAGGAGAACAAAAAGGATTTGAAGTGCCCTCAAAACTGAGAATGCAATGACTTCGTGATACCGTGTTCTCTAGGAAAACTGGAGTCCTGAATATAAAACACAGCCTACAATTTTACAATTCTAATGTCGTTTTTGTTCATTTAAATATATTCCTGAATTTTCCTAAATCCTCAGAATGTAATTATGTAAATCCATTGGCATTTATGGCTGTGAGACCCTGAATTTACGCTCGGGTTTGAATTTAATACTCCTATTTCTGGTATGCCTTTAATGGCTTTATAAACCAGCAAGCAGAAAACAATGAGCATTTACAGGTAGAGTTTAGACCATCTATGTGCCATAGTGAAAAAGATAGTTGGCTATTAACAGAGTTTTTGCTGTCTCAGATATTGATTAGTTAATGCTTGTTTTGCTCCATCTGATAGTGAGGAATACCTGAGAGGTATTGATATTGTAGACTTAAAATGGGACATAAATAATTCATAGCAGCAAGCATTAGAAAACATATGATAAGCAGCTTTGCTATTAGAATATCTACACATCAGTCATTCTGCAAATGTTGTGGGAGGCAGGTACAGAGAGTGAGCAACTACTCAGTTATGATGAGTAAGTATTTTCTGAGAAGGAGTGGCTCTGATACATTGCTAATTATGAACTTGTTCCACCTGGGCTTCACCTAGTGTAACCATAGGTAACTTATAGTAATAAAAACTTGTAATTTTTATTCAGCATCTTCTAAAAATCAGATATTAGATGAAAGACTTAGCTACTGAGTTCAGTGGGTCAAAATATTAGCTGATCTACATCAGAGTAGTGTCACTGAAGCTATGGAGATACATCCCCTAAAACAGCTATAAATTTGCTTGGGGAGTAGGGCATTAGGCTGTGTGAAGTCCCCAGCAGACAGAATAATGCAAAGGCAAGGAGAAGGAAAAGAAAAATGGATCAAAGGTGATAAGGCAGAGGTGGAGAGTGAATATTCTGTTTAACTTCCTCATACAAACTGTCCATTAACTTCAACTGGATTGCCTCTGGAAGAGCTGCCACACTTAAATATAGGAGAGGAAAGTGATTAGCAGGGAAAGTAAAAAGGGTGAAGTGTTGGGATCAGAGCAGATCAGGTATGATGGGATGATGAAGAGAAAATGTAATAGTAGATGGGGATTTGAAGCCATATATACATATTTCTGAAGCCATCTTGTTCACACTTACATTTTAACACCAGTGCTCAACATTTATCACTGAACCCCTTTGACTGCAGAAACTACCCCTGGACTTGATCCTGCATGTTCAACAGCAGCCATTTTTTCCCCAAGACAACTGAACTGTTTATTCACTTTGCTTTTATTGTAATTGCTTGCAGGTAGGTGAACACAGGGAGGTCTGATGGGGCAGGAGGCAGAATATGCAGTTTCTTTCTTACTCTCACAGCATTAGGTGAAAGTCCAGACAACAAAGCCTGGCTTCAGGCACCCCGAAGTGTTGTGATAGGTGAGGAAAAGGGTCCCATTAAATATTTAAGTGGCCGGGCCCACTGTGCTGCTGCGGCGGGGGATTGATTACACCTGGTGAAAGCCGGTCTGCGGCCGGGAGTGCCGGGCATGCGGGGGGCGCCGCGGGCAGAGCGCTGAGGAGGCTGCGGCCATACTATGGTCAGCAGGGAATGGATCTGGCACTGCTTCTGCCTCTGCCACTGTGACTGCATCATCCTGTGCCGAATGTCTTGTAGGTGATGGAAACCTCCCCGCTGCCTTGCGCGTCCCGTCCCTTGCATGCCGTGCTCCTGCGGAAGCCCTCCCGGGAAGGGGGAAGGGATGCTAGAGCCAGGGAGTTTGTGCGTGGAGATGGGCTGTGCCGCCATCCTGGTGTGCTGGGAAACCACTTAGAGTTGTAGCTCATCGATGGATCGCTTGTCTTTAATTTGTTCCTAATTTTGGTAGGCGGGCATTAGGAGGCTGAGGTAATGATTGAGGGAATGACCCAGCAGGGTGAGGAGATGCCGGCGTTGGTCAGGGCTGCTCAATCAGGAGAGGTCATTACAGCAAGAATGTGGGACGGTGACTTCTGCATCAAAGTGCTGGATTGCTTCTGTCTTTACTTGCTGGTGAATAGCATCTGTACTCATGGAATAGACTATGGTTTTAAAAAGCAGATATGAACGAGGGCAGTATTTTATACCAGCTGTAGTCAATGGGATATTTGCCTATTTTGTTTCTCCGTAACAACCTGCCTGTGACTGTCAGTTCCTGTTAGCCTTTCTGGACATGAAGATTTGCAGAGATGAGTGGATTTACTCTGGGCCTTCCTAGTTAGTGGGATTTTGCTTCCCTTAAACAGATAGCTTGGCTTTGGGCATAAGTGTGAATGGGATCAGGTGCTGTATTTGAATATTTTGTTTATCTGTTGAATTTATTACATTGTGACTTAATTATCAAGGAATCCTACTTCTAATGATCTTTTTTCATGTGGTTTGTTTTTTGGTTGTTTTTTTTCATAAATCCCAAAATATATCTCCATTTAGTTGTGTTTTGTAGTGTGTTTCAGTTGTGTCCTCTTCTGTCCAGTTCTCTTATCCAGGTACAGGTACCCATCACAGTTGCCTTGCAGAGGTGTTGGGATTTAAATCTTCATAAAATGGATCTTGTCTGGATCTTAATCATTAACTAGATCTTAATCATTAACTAGGTGCAAACTCTGTTTATAATATGGTGTTTTCTACATGTGCAGGGTGCTTCAATGCACACATGGGCCCTGCTGTTCTCCGTGTGGTGGAAAAACCTGCCCTGAGGAGTTTACTGTCCTACCAGTAGGGAAACAGGAAGGAGACATTTGAAAATAGAGAGCCTTGCCTTTGCAAGGTTGTATGTGGAGATGGGCCAAGAATAGACCGTGGTGCTCTTGGTGCCTTGGGTGCTGCACCAGCCCACAGTGGGTACATATATATATTTCTGATCTAATGTGTCATAAATCCTATAGTTAGGCAAAACCAGAGATGATGTTTGAGCAGCTAAGCGTGTAAATACCACCTGATGGAACTGCTGTCCATGCCAGTGGCTGGGTTCTTTTTCCCTGTGACTTCAGAAATTTTAAGAAATTCAATTTGTCCAAAAAAAAAAAAAAAAAGGATCAAATCCCAGCTTTTTATTTGATGTAAAGAAATGTAAGTGTGAAGTGGGTATAAACAGGTATATGCACTTACTTGGGTGCAGAAACACACACAGTCATGCTTAGCTAAAAGCAGATAGTTTATATTTCACAGAACAGATCTGTGGGGTTTAAGACATCCAAGGGAAAGTGTTTTCTGAGCTCAGCAAAGCTCCTACTGCAGAGCACAAGGCCAGCTTTGCAGTGTCCCTGTCTCTGTTGGGACTGCACCTGGCAAACTGATACTGAAACAATTCATCTCCTCACAAAACCAAATTCAGGAAAATATCTTTGCAGTATAAACCATATCTTTAGATGGGTGTATTGATTTCCACTCTCAGCTTCTTTGGAGCATCCACTGCCTGGGCTCCAGCATTACCTGAACACCCATGCAGTGGTGGGGAGGTGCCAGTCCCTCAGGATGGCCCATGCTCTCAATTTTAATTATATTCTGATGGTATTTGATGTTTTTCTTAAAGCTCCATTACTGCCTAGAGGCACAAGATTATGAGCTAATCTTCACCTTTATTGAAAAGTTTCAGTCCAAGATGTTCAGGAAAATAGGCTTGATGCACATTCTGAAAAACAATCCAAAAGGAGGGAACAGAAGTGCTTGGGGGCTTGTTTACCTGACACTAATAATTGTGGGGCTAATTTACTTTGTTTTTTTTCTTAAGCTAATCTTATGCTCCTGAATTTTATAGATTACTTTTTTACTTCTGGCACTGATTGACGTCTTCTCCCATCATCTTCCCTGAGTGTGTTTATAAAGCCACTAATATTGGAATCACACCTTTAGAAATTCAGCGATACCTTTTTTTTTTCCTATTAAAAAAAAGGTAAAATAACTCTTCCTATACTTTGCTATGCAAATAACATTTTCCTCAGAGCCAGAGGCAGCTCCCCTAACAAAAGCAATTGGTCATCCACTAAGCTGGATGCTTACTTATCATGAAACTGCCTGTGGAAACAAGGCTGCTTCTCTAAATGCATCAGGGCCCCTGCAGCAGCCCTGCCAAGGAGGGAGGTGCTGGCAGTCCCCCCACCTGGAGCTGCCTGGCAGGTGGCTGCCTTACCCACCTCGATTTCATCAGCATCATTGAGCCACCACTGAATTAGCTCTCTTCTGCTCAGAGCTCAGCACAGTAAATAGAATCCCCCTGGGATGCTCGAGTTCCATCTTTTTCTGTCCTGCACGGAGGTTTCCTGCGTTTGTCCTGCCAGAATTTCTGTCTGTTTCTTGGAGAGCCAGCTCTGCACAGATCTGGTCCTATCTGGGCACATGCCCCAGGCTCCGTGGCACTGGGGCCTGATCCAGCTGGATGTGCTGCCCTCGGCCTTCCCTTGGGCTGCCCTCGGCCTTCCCTTGGGCTGCCCTCGGCCTTCCCTTGGGCTGCCCTCGGCCTTCCCTTGGGCTGCCATCCTCAAGCTCTGCTGCTCCAAGCATTTCCTTGGGAAGTGGGGAACCAAGGGTCAGCCACTTCCCCTGCCCAGGCAGAACTGCAGCTTTTCCTTGCTTGCCTTCCCCCACCCCAACAAGCTCGTGCTATTCTAGATCAGTGTGTGTTTTGTTCTTCCTGTTAGGGCTGAGCTGCTGAGAGGAAAATAATTTCCAGTTCTTACACTGTTCTTACATTTTATGTTAATTGGTCACCACATAAAATACAGGGAGTCCCATACTCTGGAGCGCATGGGCTCCCATCCCTGTAGCTTGTCTTAACTATGGGGATGCATTCCCACCACTCCAGGCTGCGTTTTGGGGGAGATGCTGACCCAAATAGCCCTGGAGCCACCTCACTGTGAAAGGTTTCCTGTTTTCACAGTCATCTATGTGTATTGTTAAATCTTTTTTTAAAGCTGGTTGTGCTGTTTTTGGTATGAGAGGTAACCCAAGCTGTGCTGCTGAGCTGAGGCACTGTTGCTGAGATAAATGCAGCCAAGCCATGTCCTTTACATGTTTGCTATGACCCCTGGTGTCAGAGCAGAATTGCTTGCTGCAGAAGCTGCTTCAGCACTGTCTCATCTCTATTGCATTCAGAAGGAAAAAAATAAGTTTTTCTACACCGGTTCAACCAAGACACAAACATGAAAAATTACCAAATGCTGTGCCAGTGCCATGATGAATAAACAGCCAGGATCAAACAAGTGCCATCATATTTTATGCAAAATAATGGAATTAACAGGTTTTTTTAGCATTTGAGTCAAAGGCACTGGTTTCATGTGGTGTGCTCAGTAGCATTTCTGGTGAATTGAAGATCATTTCTTTCAAATAGTCTTCAAGCACTGGATCTTTGCGCAGCCTTTTTGTTTGGCAACTCCCCTCTGGATCTCATGTCTTCCATCCTGCTCAGTGCACACACACAGCTGTGTGGTTCTGCACCTAGGGACCCTTGCAATTCCATCTGTTGATTTTTCCTTAAAAAAAAAAAAAACAACAGGAAGAAAAGGACTGTGCACAGCATACACACCTGTACATACATCCTTGCAAAGGGTGTGAATTAATGTGAGGGTAAGGCACTCCCATGTTAAATACAAGGCTTGTTTTTCCAGCTCTATCACTGTCCTTAAAACTTATCTACATCAGAAAGTTTCAGCATGAATGTTAAATCAGTTCTTAGTTCAAATGAACAGACTCTATACAGACCCCCTGTGCTCACACACTTGTTTCACTTTAAGCAGGGCCTGTTTCATGTTAGATTAAAGTAATCTAGAGGTAAAAGGTAAAAGATAAAAGCAAAGCAGTTGCAATCTGGGGAATGGTGCTTTTAATAGTTTCTAAAATGGGAATTTCTAGAATTCAGCTGAGAATTGGTACCTGATAGACACTGCTCCTTGTCCAGTGTGGTGTAAGGTAAACTCAGGTTATGTAAAACATTGCTGAGGATGATTTTAAGACTTTGCTCTGCCACAGACTTACAGCACTGTTGGTCCCCAAGGAACAAGGAAGGGAGGTAGAGATGGTTTTCTGGCACACAGTTGGAAATGTTCCTTTCCCTGCACTCTACTTGCCTCAGGTCAAACCAAATTTGGTTTGCATCAGAATCAGAATGCGTTAGGTGACCTTTTACATAGTTGTGACTGTGTCAGTAGCAAATCTCACCTGTAGGTAAATTGATGCAACCAAATTTTATTTGTGCAGACACGGCCTGGGTGTAATTGAGTCACTTCTGCCTCACAGCACTGGTGAAGCTTAATTAAGGCTGATGAAGTTCTTTGCAGTTCTCAGAGGATAAGTTTGGTCCATGTGTAACTGATGTTATGGAAGGTATTTAATGTACTCTGTTAAAATGCTGCCGAGGCACCCAGCCTGTGGGTAACACTCTCTGAAACTCTTTCTACTTCAAGTTAATGTTTGATAGGAGTGAGGCAAACTGCCTGAAAGCAGAATAGGAGTGAGGCAAAGTGCCTGAGAGCAGGCTCTGTGACGCTGTACCCAAACCCTCCCTTAGTGCGGTGTGCTCCCTCTCTCTGCCAGGCTGCTGTCGCACGGCAAACCAAACAAGGCAGGAGCAGGACATGTGGAGTCCCAGCTCCCTGTCACGTGAATGCCATGGCAGTGTGGCAGCAGGCTGGAGGGGCCCAGCTGCAGTGACAGAGTGCAGTGAGCACAGTGATCCCTCTTCTCGGTCCTTCAATTCTCCATGGAAAGTTAGGTCTGACCTGCCGTGTCATCCAACTCTGGCTGTACTCGCTGGGGCCCGAGCAGCAGTGTAGGCACCCTGCTTTATCTGCGGTTATCTGGGCTAATTAGATCAGCGCTTTGTCCAGGCTAATTGTCTCTAGTAATGAGTTTAAGGGAGTGTCGCTAGCACCAGCGCCGTTGTTCCCGTTCTAGCGCCCATTCCAGCAGATGCTTTGTGATGTGGCCGTGCCGGGACATCTCTAACACGTGCAGTCCCCGCCAGGAGAGAGCAGGCTGAGCTCCTCGGGGCAGAGCAGGTGCTAAAGTGCTGACAGAGGCTCTGCAGCAGCAGCAGCGCGATTGCCCAACAGCGGCGAGAGAGAGCTAAAATTACGGGCAGGCTGTGAATGGGGAAGTGGTGGCGGATGGGGACACAGAGCGCTTCCCGCTCTGGCTGAAGTGGGGACACAAAACCACGGGATTTCACACCTCGTTGTGAGGCTGGCCTGCCTGGGGGCAGCAGCAAAGAGCCCCAAGTGCCCAGGGGAAAGAGGAGAGGTTATGGCGAACACAGCAAAATACTGCCCGGCTGGGTCCCAGCGTGGCCCAGGCTGTACCTGAACAGGGACGATGGGATTAGCATCGGTCAGAAATGCTTTCTACAACTGGTATGGTGGGGCTTTATGACAGAAAATGCCGGTTTATTTGAAAGATATTGCTGTCGGAAAGAAGAGCTTTGCAGAAACTTGTAATCTGGAATGATTCCTTCTGTTCTTGTCAGGATAAGCAAGTGTTTATGTCACATTGCCAGAATATAAATGATGACAGGTCAGACCTGATGGCTTAAACTGGGTCTCCCGCAATCCAAGGATGTGCTGGAATCATCAAACAATGAGGGAGAGCTGTCTGTCTCTCTGACACCTCTTTTTCTCCCATAATCTGCCGGGGTTTTGTGTGTGTGTTTTTTGTGGGTTTGGGGTTTTGGTTTTTTTCACGAAATCATCATGTTTTTCTCATAGGCAAAACAAAAATTTTCAATATCATTAATTTAAAGCCCATACATATTTCTAGTTCAGCTCTGACTCCAGACCCCCTCCTTAGCCCACCACTTTCACCACGCTGGTCCATAAGCACTTTGGGGGCTGTAGGAGTTGCAGAAACCCTAACCAGGGGCTGCTTCTATTCTGTATAATGAATGAAAGTGTGTTAAATTAGACCTGCTGCATTCAAGAAGCACAAAATCCTGGTTGCTCAGAGAAATAAATGGTCCTGGTTTTGATACTTTTCTAAGTGCATGCAGTCAGTGTTGCTTGCAGTTGTAGCCAAAGTAAAAGAGGGAAAAGAAACATCGTTTGGCTCTTCCCCAGCAGGAGAGAAAGGATGGCATTGTTCCTGTTGTTGGTGCTTTCCTGGCGCAACTACACCAGAGTGGAAGCCGGAGCAGGAGTTTTCCTTCAGGAACGGCTTTGCTCCTGTTTTCGGGCTGGCCGCGGTTCCAGCCGTGGACATCTCTGCGCAGCGGTGCAGCAGCACATGTGCAGGCACAGGGAAACCTCCACACCCTGCACAAAGCACTGCCCCGTGCCAGCAGTTCCCCCTGGCTGGCTGTAGGGACAGCTGGGGAAGGGCAGAGCGGCTGCTGGGGTGCTTGAGTAGGCGGAGAAAAAACAAACACGGAAGACATCTGTGTGCTCCCAAAATCTGCCTTCAGCTGAGTGACAAGATGCGTATATAAAAGCGTGGTTAATTACTGCAAAGCAACGAAGCGAGGAGACACAGACATTCGCGGAGTATCTCCTGCGTTAATTAGTTGCTAAAAATGTGGCTCCCGTCAGCTGTGAAGCTGCAAACGGGTCAGTTGTAAAACTGTTTCTCCTGGTTATTGTGCTTGGAAGTCAGGGTCAGAGGCAGCTCTCAGGGCTACTAAAGAAACATCTTCAAATGAGGAAGGCATCGCTAAGAACAGTCACTGTTCATGTCCGCCTCTGTCTGAGAAATATCTAAAACTGTGGAGGGGAACTAAGCCTAGAAATCCAGTTGAATTGAAAGCCCCTCTGCGGTACGTGCACAGCAGAGCATTCATGTACAGAATCAGGCATGAAATTAATCCCTGCCCTCCGTGTGCCTGAGCGGGCTAAAAGCTGTCCCTGGCTTCCTCACGTGTAGTTTCTGAGAAGATCCTTGCTACACCTTAAGCTCCTTTCACGTGAGCCGCCTGCTGTGTGGTTCCGAAATATTTGCTAAGTTTTTCCCTGAGGCTTGCTTCCCAAAACAATCACCCGCTCCGCCACGTTCCTTGTTTCGTGTGATCTTCACAAAATGTGGCATTTCTGTCTGAATAGTTTGCCAAAGACCTATGATAAACAACACTAAGTTGTCAGTCATGAGTCATTAAAGAAGTGAACTGTCTTCACTTCGTGCCCAATCATAGGCTATTTTAAAATATGTCAGAGCTTTTGGCTTAGTGGCTGTCACTGGCTTCATTTTTGAGACCCAAAATTAGAATACACAGAAAACACTGGTTTTCAGAAAGTGCCATGTACCTTTACTTCAATTGTTACTCCTTAAACACATTTCAAAAATATGCACGATTTCCTCAGGATCAGTTGATGCTTTGGAATTTCTGACTACGATGCATTTTTGCCATCTTTCTGTTTTCATACTTTCTAAATTGGTTTTCAGATAACATTCAGCCTGGCAGCAATACATAAAGAATATAGAGATAAATATGCTTAACAATTTGAGAGTGACATATTTAGGTTTATAAGTGTTTCATTCTGATTTGCTCTTGTTGGATAACTTTTCAAAGGGTGAAGTTTTACATTTGAAAATTAAAAAATAAGATAGGCATAATAATTTCCTGGACATAACTGATCTCCTTCTCAGTTTATCAGGAAAATGGCTGTTGGATTTAATAGAAGTCTTATCTGTTTAATGCCAGTTGAACCCCTCCTCCTCAAATCAATGGAACAATCCTCCTTGTAATAAATGCAAGACCACTTATGTTACCAACAGTTATTTTTATATTCAAAATAATTGTTTCTTCCTGAAAATGGCATGTAGTGTCAGTGTCCTTGATTAAATGTCTGAGAACAGAGATTAAATGATCAATCAAGAGAGGAGATGTGACTTAAATGGTCACATGCATAGTCAGCTTTTGTTGGTGGATGCCAGTGAAAGCTCAGCTTGAAGTGGATCCCCCAGAAGCAGAAGACCACAGCATTGTAAAAAGAAAAGCCACTTTTGTGAAAGTCTTGTTTAATTTTGCGTCTATTTGCACCTTCCATCAGGCAGCTTTTGATGCCAGCTCAGCAATCAGAGCAGCAGAAGTTAGCATGTGTGCTCCTGGGTTCAGCAAGGTGGTTGAATCTCTGTGCAAGCACAGAATAATCCTTGAAAGATGGAGCTGAACCATGTCAAAGCTAGAAATGCATCCCAGTGTGATGGACTGTCCTTCTACAGGACAACTTTTGCAACACTGCAGGTCTTCACCATCACCAAGGGATTAGTGTGTAATCTACAGCAAGCGTGGTGCCAAGTTTCTGGACAGATCAGCTCCCTAACCCTAACCCCTGGATTCTCCCAGTGGGACTAAAAATGTACAGGAGGCAATGATTTGTCTAATAGGGAAAAAAAAGAGCTAAAAATAATAATAAAGCAAAGAGAAGACAATAATGCTTGAGGTTTATCTGTCATAGTAAGGTGGAGAAGGAATCTGAGTGGCACTGTTTTTTTGAAGTCAGCCACATTTGCTTTCTTAATTGCATCCTCTCAATTCTTCTGTAGGTCCAGCTGCCCAGCGCCAGATCCAGAATGGTCCATCTCCAGATGAGATGGAAGCACAGAGAAGGTGAGTTAATCAGCTGTGGCAGAGTTCTAGTTTGTAACTTGGATGAACATGCAGTCCTTGTTCACCAGTAGGCACTGCTCTTTTTACTTGTAGGTATTTTAAGCTGTTTCTGAATGTTTTGCAATTATTGCTTATGATTCTGTAATGACTGTTAAAGGGTGAAGTGAGCCAAAGTTCACACTCTGGGTAAACTCTTTGCTTGGTAGGTACTCAGGACCTGCCTCCAAAAACTAAAAGGAAAGTACAGGGAAACTAGTTTCCTGCACCTTTATGAATAACTGTGAAGGACCTGAGATTTAGTAGGGATTTACCCATGGCTATTAAATGGATCAGCAGTGATGATATTTCACCTGAGATTTATTTTGGGATAGCAGAGTTATCATAAATGTCAGAGAGCCCCTGCTCCCCCCAGGGCAGGCGATGTTTCCTCTCCCACTGCCTTCCTGAAAAACCTGATCCAGTTCTTCCTTTAACCAGTGGAAGTCACTGATTCTGCAAACCATGTGTAATTCAGACCTCCAGATGGGATGTCTATTTTGTACATTTAAAACGTGAGCAGCTTAACTATGCTAGAATAAAAATATTTTATTTATTCTTTTTTGTTTAGAGACAGTAAAAGCCCTTTGGGTAAGGTATTATTTGACTGCTACAGGGCACATGGCCCTAGGAAAGATTCTTTTGCTCCACTGGAGTGGAATAAAATATGGCAGTAGATGCAGTTAGATATTACTGCATCTGCACTAGAGGACTTTCAGCTTTAATTATGCTGATGCATTCTTTAAGCATAGAGCAGACCCAATTTAAAGCCTAGGGGTTTTTTATAACATTTTATAAGCAGGCAAGGAAATTAAGTTATGGTATCTCTCCTGCAAATTTGTCTGTTTAAAAGGTTTTTTTAGAGACCTTCACGCAAATGTTCAAAGAATATCTTTTTAAGTCAGAGTGTAATTTGTCCTCTCTTGTACTTTACTCCTTGCATACTCCTTAAGTAGCCTTGTGCCAATCCCAGGCTTTATTTAGTTCGACTGAAATAAATTTGACTTCCTAAGAGTTTAAGAACTTCTCCTTTTAGCATGTGTGGGAGGGTGCATTTGACACATATAAACTGCTTCTGACCAAGGGCAGAAAGGGCTGGTGTGATCCCCAGTGACTTTAAGTGGCAGTGACTAACCCCTGCTTTGGATTTTTGCACCCTGCACCTCAATCTGTTCTGCAGCAGCTCTAATGATTTGGGGGTGTTTTACCCATATTTCTTTCGTGGTCTGGAAACATACTGGAATTTTCCAAGTTGCTTCTCTAGATAAACCTAGAATTTCCCCCAGGTTTAATCAGGAAAATGTATGTATCAAGTTGTTCTTCAGCATCAAATTTTGCTAATAAATGCCAAGCTAAGGTAGGGGACAGTATGCTCAGGAAATTCTTAGTACATGTATTTACAATTGAAATTTTGGCAGTGCAATTGATGCTGTTGTATCCATAACAATCAAGAAAGAGCTAGGGTATGTATTGAAGTAAAAATTTCTATTTATTTGGTTTAAAGTGTCATACCTTAAATGGTAGCAGTTGAATCAACCAACTAAGATTTTCTCAAAACTGATTCACCTTTGCACATATGATCATTTTCTCAGAAACCTGCAGTTTTCTAGAAATTGCATGGATTGCATGTCCTGAACATAAAACCACTTTAGGATTGATCCCTCCGCAGCTAAATCATGTCTTTTCCTTTCCCATGTATTGAACTAGAATTGAAACATGGAAAATTTGTTTTGCAAACTAAGACATTCTTTCTTTTCTACATAATATTACTTTATTCTTGTGGACTATTTTTTATTTTAAAAGCTTCTATTGGTATATAAATAAGATAGACTTTTTCAGCATTGCAGACTCCAGAAAGTACAAGTAAAAATGTAACAGGGAGGTGTCTTAAAATACTGTGCAAGGAGTCAAAATAGAAATGTTGCTTAGAGTTGAGCTTGCTTTAGTGTACAGACCATGAAGTAAAGCTATTGAGAAAAGAGAAAACTGCACAGTGAAGACTGGTCTAAAGATAAATGAAGCTAATTAGGGCAAATTTGACCTAGAAACTATGGAAGAAAATGGTAATAAACTTTATTACCAAGTGCTTTAGCAAGGTGAATTCAGAGTTGTGTTTTAGTATTGTGGAAGTCTTTAGTCCATATCTGTGCACTAGCCAAGAAGCCTGGCAAGCAGTCTGGTTTTCAGCTCTCAGTTTTTTTAAGAGGAGCCAAGTGAGGGTGGGTTTGTGGCAGGGGTCAGGGACATCCCTTCCTGCAGGAGCATCCAGCGTGCAAGAGCAGACCTCTGCTGATGGGCCCTTGGAACTGCACATCCCTCACACCTGTGCCGAGCCTCTCCCTGGGGCGCAGCAGGCCAGGGCAGCAGAGGAGCTGGCAGCTCCTGGGGGAAGGTGCTGAAAGAGCAGCAGTGCAGAGCTGTGGTCGGTGTTTGCAGAGGGAGCACAGCAGTGCTGGTGGCACAGGGATGACTGTGCTGGGACTGTCAGCCGGACTGGCCAGTCCCAAAAAGGGCTTGGATGTACACCTGGACAACAGAGGATTTGTACAGTCAGCACCAAAACACAGATCAAGCTTTGCTATGCTTTCATTCTAACTATAAGTGCTTTGGGCTCCTGATCTGTAAAAGACTCTGGACTGTGTCATTTTGAGTATTTCCTTCCCTGGAGATACTCAAAAGCTGTCTGGACAGAATCCTGGGGATTGTGTCCTCCAGGGGATCCTGCTTGAGCAGGGAGGTTGGACTAGATGGCCTCCAGTGGTCCCCTCCAACCTTATCCAATGTGTGATTCTATGATTTTATGGGAGATGCCTCTTACTCTTTCCTTGCAATGCTCATACACTTCAGGTTAACAGCAGGCATGTTTGCTGTGCTCTCCTGGGCCTTGGGCACTGCCTATTCCTTGTGCAGAGCCACTGAGGAGTTATCTTAAAGGGATCAACCAGGTCTTGCAGTGTCCAGTGCATGCAGGGCTACGTCCTGGTTAAGCTTCCCAATGTGTGAACTGGCACTGCTGCAGCCAGGGCAAGTGAAATCAGACCCACCTCCATCTCACAGGATCAGCTCTCACCCCAGACACACAGTGCTTCTCAGGATATTAAGCTCTTACTCAAATTATAAGGAATGCCTAATCACCAAGGGTTTTTTCATTGCTGTTTTAGACAAGTGATGGAGCAACAGCAACAGCGCCAGGAATCTCTGGAAAGAAGAACCTCTACCACAGGCATGTATTAAATCAAGCAGATACAGTCTCTCCCTGGTTGTCTCCTCTTGCTATTGTTGGGGTTTGTGGGGTGCTGTACAAGAGCTAGACTGCTAAAAGTGGTTATAGTTACAATTACATTTTAAAGACCAGATTTTCAGCTAGAGACTTACATGCATTTGGGCATGGTTGTGTTGTTTTGCAGGGGCTCGGGTCTGGGGTGTGCAGGTGGAGCTAGGCAGGTTTTGCACTTGTCAAAACTTGTGCAGCTGAGGGGCATTTTAGGTGTACATTTAGGGGGCCTGGCCATGCTTCTTCCACACCCCTGAGGAGAGCAGGTAGCACAGCCACCACAAGAGTGACTCCGTGTTCCCAGGGGATGTCAGCATGAAGGGGTTGATGTGCTGGGTGTGCTCAGGCAGTCCCTATTGCTCTGCAGCACAAAGCAAACTACAGCACAGAGGAACATACGGCTCTGGATGCTCTTCATTGGGGATTTTGTGATCATGAAGTCTTCTGAGAACTTGATGGAGAAAAGATATATATTTAATGAGCACACAAAAATGTTTTATAGCATATTAAGTTGCACTAAACTGAGAGAAGAGATGACAGGAATAGTTTATAGCTGCAAAGTATGGCTTTGACTCTCTGAAAGGAAGCAGAGCAAGTGAGCCAAGATGGCCATCTTGTGTTTGGGCTTTGGTGTTGGGCAAGTTTTTTCAGTCAATCTGGCCACATAAGTGAAATGTTTTTTCTCAGCTGTTAAACTTTTTGACTAGAAACCAGCTCAGACACACACACTTGCCTTTGGTGACAGAAAAGAGTTGGACTCTTGTTTCAGCAGAGGTTAGTGTGCTGTTCTGTGTAGGGAACTTAGCCAAAATCCTGCCTTGGATTCTACAAGGAATGGGACATGGCTCCTAGGGGCTGCTGGCTGTTCCCTCTCTGCCTCCAAGGTGGCTACCTCTGTGTTCAGCATGTCCCTTGCACCTGTCCCTGGTGCAAAGGTGATGCTCGTGATCCTGACTCAGATTCACGTGGGGTTTGGAGGAGCCTCACTGGCACCAGAGCATGCAGCCCATCCCGTGCTGCCAGGGTTCTGCTCTACACACCCCTCCAGTTCTGCTGAGGGCTGGAAATCCCCAAGCTGGTGCCTGCACCATCTCCTTTTTGCTTTGTTTGAGTTTCTGTTTGCGTTTACTTCACGGTTCCTTTTCCTCCGTTCCTGCCTTGGTTTCATTCCTTCCTGTGTACCCACCTTATTCTTTTAATTTGTCTTTTCTGTTCTTTTAGTTTCCACCCTTCAACCAAGTGTATGCTCTCCCCCCTCTCGTCCTGAATCTCCTCCTCCTGCCTCCAGTAACTGTGGTGCTCCTGCCTCTGGTGTTGTGCTCCCCCCACTACCTCAAGCCAGCGCTGTCTCTTCAGCACCCGTTGTCTCTGAGCCCGCTAGTCAGTCCCCTTTCCTATCCCAGCAGAGAGCCAGAGAGACCCCACAATTCCTGCACAGGCACTCGTCCTCTGAGCTGCCAAAAGCCCCAGGTTCCTCCCCTCCATCCTGCCCAAACGGCAGGACTGTCATGCCAGGCATCAGGCGAACCTCGCTGTCTCCACCGCCTCTCCATCCTTCCCATTTTCCCTTTCCGTCTCACCAGCCTCTCAGGGGCTCTTCTCTTTCCTGCTCTCCTCAGTCTTCTGCTCCCTCTGCCACAAATGCACCATCTCTGCAGAGGGGTGACATCTTGCAGCCACGTGGTCCTACCATCCTGCCTGTGATTTCTGTCCCACCTGACAGGATCAAGGCACCCACAGATAAAGCAGGGTGGGAGACCTCAGCAAATGTACCCCTGAATGGCCATTCTGAAGAACAAATTGCTTTAGGCCCCCCTGGAACCCAGGTGAACAGTGTGGATGGGCCCTTCTTTCCACACCTAGGAGCTGCACCCTGCTCCCCGCTGCCCACCATCGCCAGCCCCCCCAGCTCCTCTGGCCAGGCTCCCTCCCCATGCTCCCATGTGTCACCTTGTCCTGCACAGCAGTGGTGTCAGCCCATGTCACACTGTCTTCCATTGCCTCCCCCCCACGCTGCTGTGTCTGAGGTGGCTATGCCCAGGAGGACCCCTCCTTACATGACATCATCAGCCATTGCCCACTTGAGTAAGTACTGATTTTGAATGAGTTGCAACCTGTGTAAAGCCTCAGCTGTCACCTGTTCAAAAAGCCTGGTTGGCACTGCCCCTGACCCATAGAAAAAGGGCTGAGAGACCCAAAGCTACTCCTGCTGTATGTGATTTCTGAAACTGTGGTGGAAAAATACCAAAATCACTCCGGACTGGTCCAGGGACCAGGCGAAAAGTAAGAATTACAGAACCAGGACCCTGTAGCTATGCTGTTGCATTGCACAGTCCTACTGTATTATCCATTAGATTTTTGTCACTCAGCAGAGTCAAATTGTTTCAAAGAGCTTCATATAGAACCTGTATTCAGCTGGTCCAAACTCAGCAGATGGGCTCTTGTGAAGCTGGAGGCCAGGTCTGCAGTAGGTTTTTTGTCTGTGTAGGAATACTGGTAGAGGTTGTGATTTTTAATTTTTCTTAAGTGGTATTTCTGTTACCAGTGAAACATAGAACATGGATTTTGTATAAGACACCCAGAATCCCCCGTGGTTGTGCAATTTATTTAATTCAAGAATCTCTCTCCCTGGTATTCACTGCATTCATAGTTGTGGGCTTGTAACTGTAACTATTTCAACAAATCTTTCTCATTGAAGGCAGATCAAGGGCTTGGGTCTGGCCGCTTCGTATGTGGTCTTGATTTCTCGTGTCTATCTAAAGCCTGCAGAGTGAGAACAATTGCAAGCAATGCCTATTTGCAATTCAGGGCATATGTTTTGTTACTTGGATCTATTCAGGTTTATAACCACATATAATGCTAAAGTGGTGAGCCTAGAAAAGGAGGAAAACTAAGGCATTTCCTTTTACTTTCTGCTAAAAGTATTACTGTAACCACTGGAGGCTCAGTCCTTCAGCTGATGTAAGTCCTTGAAATCCACTTAGTTCAATAAAGTTATTTTAAACTCACATCAGTCCATTATTTTGACTCAGTTCAATTTTTGCCTGAGGCTGACTTCTAATTAGGTGGGTGTAGTTTTGCAATTACAATTAAATGTACCCACAATGAATTACTAGCTATTATGTTCATGAACGAAAGAGGGCTTGAAATGTTTAAAGTATTTCTAATAGCAGCTATGGTTCATTTCAAGAATGGAATTGGGAGTGTGAAATAATGGCAGAAGTAACCACAGAAATAAGGCAGTATTATAAAAAAGCCTTGATAAGAAGAAAGACAGGCTGTTAATGTTAAATATGGTTTCCAAATATTTCTCAGTCAAAACCCACCTGTCTTTCAAAGTGACACCTACTGAACAACTGAACCTGTCAGTATGTATCAGGAACAGCTTGTTCTGACAGGGTGTACATGGGGAAATATCTTTGGGGAGGTGTATTTGTCCAACTGAGCTGTTACAGACAGGTAAAACACTGCAATGGAGTTACCACCATCAGCCCTTCCAACAGGCTGCTGCTGAGAGGAGTTTGCAGAACCTCAGAATGCTTGGAGCTGGAGTCTCCCTCATTATTCTGCAAAACTGGCTGAGGCCACACACCTTCTGCAGGACAGAAAGGAGGATGTGTCACTGTAGCCCACAATTCTCCTGAAAAGCTAATGTCAACCAAAGTCCATGGAGTTTATTATCTCCATATAGAAAGCTGTGGGAGAAGCAGGAGAATATGCCTCTTATGAATTGGGAAGTGTTGTCTGTGTTCTGATTCTGACACAGAACGAAACACTAGCCCAGCCAGGGAGAAGACTGTCAGTGACAGGGTCTCTCAGAAGGACAAAACTGTAGCTGACTGACCATTGATACAACCACCTCTTCCCATCCTTCACATGCATGGTGCTTCCCTGCACTGACCACCTATCCTGGAGTCAGGCCGTGGCATTAGGAGTGGGAACATGACCTTGTCTGTGTGCTGGAGGAGATCATGCTTCACATCTAATTCCTGTTCTCTGCATTTCAGGCCCAGCACTTCCACCTGGCCACCCCAGTGGTGCTGCTGTGATCCCTGCTTCATCTGGGGGGCCCCCACCTCCGCCACCCCCCCCAGTCCCTCCACCACCCATGGGAGCCGCGCCGCCCCCACCGCCCCCGCTGCCAGCCGGCGCCGGCCAAGGGCCTGGCGCTGAAGATGGGTCAGTGTCAGGGCTTGCAGCTGCTCTGGCTGGTGCCAAACTAAGGAGAGTTCAACGGGTAAGGAGGTGGCACTGGGACTCCCCGACGGGCTCTTCTCTGCTGCGGGAAAGCCCGGCACAGCTTGGTGTAATGGTCTGCAAAGCCAGTGTGAAACGTGCTGAAACACGCTCCAGCTGACCATTGGGTGACCTTCTAAATGTGATTTTGCAGTGCAAATAAAGCTGAGCAGGAAATGTTGGGTGGAGTTTACACTCTTCAGAACGTATTAGCTAGCAAATGGCTGTGACTTCTCGCATTGCCAGGATTTCATTACTTTGACACAGTCCACCGTTGTACTATGTGTTAGTGTTTTCACTTGTTTTAAGTGGTTAAAAACTACACTTATACTTACAAAAAAACAGTGTAGACTGTTGAGGCCTGATGTCAGCAGCCATCCGCTTGGGTTAGGGTTGCTTAACCATGCATAAACATAATTATGAACAAGCATCACTGTGGGTTTTTTGATCATTTGCCTGTATTTTTGCGTCACCCAGATCTGTCTTGGTTTTAATAACATTCATGTGGGTCTTCTTCCCAAGGCAGAACACATCCTATCTCTGGTTTCGAGCTGTGATTGTGATCACTGTTCCTAACACTTGGGAAGACTGATCATTAGAGGCGTGGTTGTAAAGGAAACCTTTCATTAATTCCAATCTTGATTTCTCCCTTCAGCCAGAAGATGGTTCAGGAGGGTCCAGCCCCAGTGGGGTCTCTAAGAGCGATGCCAATCGAACAAGTAGCGGAGGAGGCGGAGGAGGACTAATGGAAGAAATGAATAAATTACTGGCAAAAAGGTTTGTACTTACATCTCATGAGCCCCATGAGATCTGCAGCAAATTGTGGAACAAGGTGCTGTCATTTTTGTGGTTGGCAGTAGGTGTTTCCTTGCAATTTGACAGGTCCTGCATAGATGTTGGTCACCAGTATTGCCTCACTTTTAATGTAAAAGGTGTTGCAGCAATGATAGCTGGCAGGGAGTAGGTGCTACAGCAGGTCCTGCAGCTTAGTACCTTCAAAGTTGGTGGTAAATACATCCTCTGGGCCTTAGCCATTTTACCAGATCTATTTTCAAAGTTACTGTTTTCAGTAAGTGTAAACAATGAAAGGAACTTAGACAAATAATTCTTTATGCAGCACATTCAGGGTGTTGAGCCCAACAATATAAACACAGGTGTAGTTAAAGGACAACACCTTGGCAGGTAAACTGTCATTGGTTCTCAGTGTGTTTCAGACAGACTAGCCAAGTTGTTCTCCACCAAAGCAAGCTGTGATGTATCAAACTACCAGGTGTTAAAAGGCAGTCGATTTTTCCAATTTTTTTTTCTTCTCCCCTGATTCCATCAGTAATGTTCTTTCAAACTCCCAAGTTCCTAGTGGAAGATGCTGTATTTTTAGATCTAAGTTTTTTAAACTTACGAATAGTGAAAGAAAAGGATGAATAAAATAATGAAGGGTAGGTACAGTTGTAGGGTGCACAGAGATGGAGTTTTTAATTGTCTTAGTATAAAGACAGTTCCCAGCTCAAAAGGTCTGATTCCAACTTTCCTCCATGTCCTGTTCATTTCAGAAGAAATTCTGAACATGAACTGTGGATGTAATCTGTGTAAACTGTCTATTAAATAAATGCATAGCACTCTAGAAAGTTCCCAAAAGTATAAAATAGCAAATAGATAATTCTCTTTCTTTTCAGAATTAAAACAGCTTGACAGCTCTTAATAGTTCTTTATTGGTTCTTGGCCTGCTTATATCAATAGTGACCTTCCCTAACTGGAAGTTGTCTGCAAGCAAAGTAAGGTTTGGTGGCTTGATGCTGGGGTAACTAGTGCTGTTCAAGCAAGCAAGCTGAATGGACATCTCATATGTTTGGATACAGGAACTCTGCACATCTGTGTGGTTCTAGTCTAAAGCGTACTCCAGTATGACTTTTGGCAGTAGGATCTGGTGTCTTCAGGTATTTAGGGTCAAATTCCCCTGGTATCTTAACAAAACCACTTGCACTGCCATGCGCATTGAGCTGCCTCTACTCTGAAAATAACTGAGCTCCAAATCCTTTCCCAGGGAGTTGACAGCAACAGAATTGTCCCCTAAATTTTTCATCACAAAGCCATGGAAGTACCTGGAAGTACAGGAGTGCCATTCAAGGGTACAGTCTGGGCGCATGCTGTTAAGCTGATACTGAGAGGATTTCTTTTGGCTGCAAATTCCTTTTAATGGGTGATGACATAGGGAAAGGAAGAACCTGGCATTGTGTTTCAGGTTGTTCTTACCTGCCTTACTTATCAACTATTACCAGGAGGCAAAAAAAGAGTTGGTTTTTTGGTTTTGTTTTAATTGAGCATGTTCAATACAGAAATCACAGTTATGAGCATGGGATCTCAGGGGCCCTTTTCTGAGCAGTAAACCCCATGCTCAGGAATGGGGAATATGTCTAATGCTCGGTAAGTAATGGAGGAAAACATTTCTGAGAGCTCAGATGCTGTAAAATACCACTCTCTAGATTCAGTGGGCCCCATGAGAGCAGCCCTTTGCCTCGGGACTAAAGTGCAAACAGAATAATGAACCCACAAACCACTGTCACTCCCAGCCCAGTTGTTTGTTGCAGGACATAAATCTGGTCTCTTACCCCGGCAAAAATTTCCCTCACTTAGATTTGTAATAATTACATTTTTTTGTTAGAAGAATTAAGTAAATACTAGAGAAAGACCAAAAAAATTATTACTGATCTAGTGGAATTATTAATACAGTTGAATATCTGGAAATAATTCTCACAGAGCACTGTGTCCTACAGACACATACTGCTCAGTTTGTTTGGTTTTTTGTCAAATTTTCATCAAATCCTCCAAGCTGTGTATCCAGTGAGGCTTTTCTGAGAAGCCTTTCTTAGTGCTTCCTGAGATTTTTTTTTTCTGTGAGTTGAATTTTTTTCACTTCAGAACCAGTGAAAAACCTGTCATATTGGTGTTTTAAAAAACACCTGCTAAGGGTAGTGTTCACAGATGGATAAGGGTAAAGTTCAGCACAGCCAAAGTCCACTTAGTCCACTTGAGCTGCAGTTCCCCTAATGGTCTAAAATGGGAAATTGGATGTATAGAGCCTCAGCACCTGGCCCATTGGAATACTGTTTAGAACCTAAGCAGGGCTTAAAAATAGAGTTTGGCTTTCTTTTCATCCAGTTTGGCTAATGCCCAAGAAGTTTTACCATGCATTTTTCAAAAATAAACATCCAACATCTCTGTTTACTGTCATGTTTGGTTTCCTCAGTGGATGGATTGCAGCTCTTTGCCACCTCTCAGAGAGTTTTGCCCCTCCTTTGGGAGCAGAAACGAGTGTGGGTCTGAGGTTCTCACTCAGCTGTAGGCAGCACCAACACTGCTGGTCCTAGGACTGCCTTTGAAGTGGTTTTGAGACAAAAATAATCTCCTGTGGTTCACCAAAGGCACTTGAGAACCAGGCAGGTGGGCTTGTTTCCTGATTTCTGGACTCCAGCCAAAGCTTTCCCACCCTGGAGGGAAGAAGGGCTCTTGGCTGAGCAGAAATGGTGCCCAGTCTCTCCCAGTGAGGGTGGACCTGGCTTGAAGGGGTTTTTTGACAGTTTCCCCATCATGTGGGAGCACTGCTACAGCCCTTCTGTGTGGGATCAGCAGTGAGGGATATAGGACAGGCGTCAAACTGACACTGGAGCTGGCTGAGAGCAGTGTCATCACTGCAATACCCCCTGAGCCATCTGCTGTGGGCAGGGTTGGTCCTCAGAAACCCCTGATGGGGGGTGAGTTGTTCCTCCTGCATAGGACCCAGGACTTCCTGAACCCTGGAGAGAAGCCATCCTTTTCTCCCCCAGTTTTATACCCAGCTGCACTTCCTCCCTCTGCTTCATCACATTTCCTTGTGCTCTGCACCCTGCATTCCTCTGTTAAACACCACCTCATAATATTGCCCCTTTCTCTGAGTTGTATCACTGGGGCCTGAATTCTCCACCTCCAGCCCAGTCCTACACAACCAAACTCATCCAGCCATTGATACATTCCCTGGGTTGAGCTAAATAAATAGTAACTCCCACCAAAGCCTGAACCAGTCTTCTGTGAGGATTGTTTCTAGAGGGTTGACTGTGTCCTGTCTCCTGTTCCTTTGCACAGGAGGAAAGCAGCGTCGCAGTCAGACAAGCCAGCTGACAAAAAGGAAGAGGAAAGCCAAAACGTAAGTGAAACACTCCTCCCTGTTGTGCTCTTGCAGATTCCTTGTAAGCCAAAGTCCTGTGCTCATTCACTGTGTCTGGCAGGCAATAACAAGCAGTGCTGATCTAGGAATAGATGTGCACATTTGATCCAAAGCTGAATGCAACTCCCACCTTTCCTGGGAACAGCACCCTATAAACAAGAACAGCTGCTTTTATTCATCAGGGGGGCATTGTCTAAACCAGGTGAATGAGCTCCATTTCATGGTCTGATCCCAGTGTTGTAGGGAACAGGAGATTCTTATCCTGTAAGAAGGTGCATTGAACCTTCTAGCAAGTTAACTTGAGATAAAGTTTATGTTTCTTATTTTATATTTGAGGCTTCAGCTAAGCTGAAGTGGATCATCAGCCATGCAGTGTGACTTTGGATTGCCAACCTCCATGCACAGCAAGAATCAGCTCACTTCAGACCCCAGAGTGCACAGAGACCGTGTCTGGGGGAAGAAGGGGAGATGGTGTATTAACCATTAGATCATGTAGAAGTCAAAATATGTGTCCATGATAGCTACACTAAATTGAGATAGAATTTGGACAACTTTGGGGAACTTTGATTTATTTCTCTTCCACAAGAGCAATTCTATAAGCGGTTTTATTTGACTCCGTCTGTAGACTGAACTTAATGCAGCAATTTTGGGTCCAACATGCAGATGAAAGCACTTTTTTACCTGTTGAACTGGTAAAGCGTGGAAGATCTTTCCTCTTTCAGGAGAGGGCAGGATTTGCACTGTGCCCTTTCCTCTGTGTTGCTTTTCCAGGCTGCTGCTCATTCAGCATTTCTGTTGCTAGCCAGTACCCTCGTGACGGCTTTCTGCCACAGCTGCAATATCATAAAGCATCCTGTGTGCCTCATATGGCCCGTGTGGAGATGTTCTCCCCAAAGACAAAGCTACTCAGTAGGAAATCCATTAAAACAATCTAGGTCCTGCCCCAGGCAGAAGGGCTTGTAGCTAGAGCAGGAATAAGCACTTTTCACTGTTTAGAGAGAAAAGCAGCTATTTTTTGCACGTTCCTCAAGGGATGCTTCAAGCATGGAATTTGCCTGTTGAACCTGCTATGCAACCATTGCTCTTAACCTTGCCCCAAAGCTGGTTTTGAACCAAATACTTGGAGATGAAAGGCACCATTTAGCTTCTAACTTTTCAGCCTCTGCTTTCTGTCCCTTCTTCTCTCTCCTTGAAACTTTACATTAGTTTATATCCCCAGTCAAACTTTTCAATAGCACTGATCTGTTAAGAAAAGTGTTTCAGAGAGCATCTGTTTAATTTGTGTCTTGAGAACATTTCATGTTCACGGTATCTTCTTTCAAACTGGGTGCAATTCCATTTTACAATGCAGAGCAGAGGCTTTGCCTGAGTATGTTTTGAGGTTTGCTAGGTAATACTGTCATGCCAAATTATATGGATGAATGGTTTATGATCTGTCACACATAAATCCAAGATAAAAGAGTCCAAATCTCTGATGAAGTGTTTAGTCTTCTACTTAAGAGGAGTACTGATTGATTTAGTTACAATCTGTTTGTACCTGAGCTCCTCTCTCTGGTACTGTCCTGGGGTGAAGGACTGGGATCTGAGCAACTGCTCCTTTAGGTGACTCAGTTTCCACATCTCAGAGAGTTTCTAAATTTGGGAAATGGATGGCTTGTATTTAGGCACCAGCAGACAGCACTTTAGAGTGGTTTCACCTGGTTTGGTATATAGAAATGAGCGACTGAGTGTAATCATGAAAAGGTGTCCATATTAACTAAAATTAAAAGGATGTATTTTGCCATCCAGTGAGAGAAAAGTTAAAGTTTAAATGGCCTTGAGCCCATACCTTGGCAGCAGTGCCTGTTGGACAGGGAGGAAACTTGCTTTTGTATATGTGCTGTACATGTACATGTCTCCAGAGTAGAAGAGGACTCTGCACTTCATCCCCAAAACTCAGTAATGTCCTGTTTTTCTCTTTGTAGGATGATGCTAGCACCTCTCCTTCAACCAGTACACGAGGCTCTGCCCAGCAGCAGCAAAATTCATCAGGTATTAATTAAGTTGAACTACTGACATTGTAATTGTCTTCTTAATCTGGTCTTCTCCACCACCTCTAGACTCTGGATTCATTGTCCTACTTCTGAGTGCAGCAGCAGTAACTAACAGAAAAGTTCCCAAATACCTATTGTTTTAAAAACTGTACTCAGCAAGAAATTATGACTTTTATATGCTTCATAGTCAAGAAAATTGCAAGACAGGCAGTTTAGTTAGACATGTAGCTGAGGATCTGTGTCTTCAACATTACACACCTAAATCTTTTAAGAGAAAAAAGCTGCATTATTTTACTTTATGTAATGTAAATGTCCCGATCTATATAGTTGGGGTTTGGCTCTCAAACTGCTATTCTTCCTTAATCTAAAAGTTTGTTGCAATAAGGCTGATCCTGAGAGTTCCCAGATGAAATTGTTTTTCCTGCAATGAATTGAAATAACTGTATCTGAGTAGATGAGCTGCAAGCAGTCACATTCATCCCTGTGTCAGTCTTGGCTTTCATGCGTGCTGAGAGAAATCTCTCCCAAGGGAATGACAATTTAACCATTCCAGCTTCCTTTTGGAACAAAGCCATGGCTTGTGTGTTTTGCAAGGCAAGGGGAGGAAGCCAGGAGAAAGGTGTATGTAAATGATACCTAGAGATTTCCTGGGAGTGCCTGTGACTCTTTTAAAAGGCTTTTTAGGACCTCAGAGAGGAGCAAATCCTTATCCTTAATCCTTGTAAAAGTTGTCAAATCCCTCTCTCATTTTAGGAGGAGATTGGGGTGATACTAAGGGCTTTCAGCAACAAGGGTTATGCAGTACAGCTTTTTGGGAATGTTCTGTGAGTTAGAAGTGTACACAACATTAAATAAATTCTCTGTGGAGATTTGCATAGTGGGGTCTTGCTGCCCTTTTTTACATACACCCACATTTTCTGCTAACTATGCAGACAAAAAACCCAAGGCTTCTTAACTTAAAATATAAATAAATATTGTACTGAATAAAGTAAGCCTTGCAGCAATTAGCCTGTATTTCCTAACAGAAATTATTTATGCCTTTCCTCCTACTGTTCCAGTTCCGTTTCTTTTTAGTATTGTTTAACGATGTGGTCCCTAATTAAAGGGATCCCTAAGCAGATTTTTGTCAGTGCTTTCCCAATAATGTAGGCAAACACACTCATTCAACAATCCCATTTTCCTGGCTCTTCCTCAGTCACTTATCCTCACTGAATGAAAGCAGCTGTATAAGACAGTCAACTTCAGGATATTTTTATTTTTAGAGCACAAATAATAAACTAACTTTTCATGTTTGTTTTTCAGACTCTGGGAAGAAGCCATGGGAAAGGAGCAATTCTGTTGAAAAGCCTGTATCTTCATTGCTTTCTAGGTGAGCTGCACGGGGTGTCCCTGCGGCTGGCCAGCAGGCGGGACGGTCACGCTGTCCCTGTGGCACGCGCACGACTCATGTCTCGTTTCATTCCATTGCTGTAGAAATCCATCAGTGGTGAAGAGCTGTGAAGCTAAGAGCCCCACACAATCCCACGTGTCTTCTAGGTACTGGCTAACTGCCTGGCTTCTTAACTGTCTTGGCTTGTCCTTTGGCTCATCCCATCATTCAGCGCTAGTGTTCGTCTTCTGCTGTGTTTTTTTACCCATTCTCTTGCAATCTGCTTTGTCTGTCCTGCACAAAGTGTGAAGGTCTCATGTCAGAGGTTTGTTCCATGGAAACAGCCCCCTGCTCACTTGGGCATTACAGATGTTAATCATGCTGGAGCCAGCACTTAAACCATCCATGTGTGTGTGTGAGTCAGAGGCACGGGTCTGGCAGTGCCGTGCCACGTGGAAATCATGTTTTGGAGCATCTTTCTACAGCAGGTTCACAGTGACCCTGCCAATAAGTGAAGCTTTCATGGCTCAGCCTCTGCAGAAATTAAAAAGCAAAAGCAGAAATTATCTGAAGAGCTTGCAGCTGGGATAAGGGAAGTGATTCTTCTACCCATGCAACTGCAGTGGGTGTGTAAGAAAGGAGAGTGAAACTTGGTAATAAAATCAAGATGTAAAAAGGCCCAGCCACAGAGAGGTCTTTCAGACTCATGGGGTACAAAAAACTAGCAGGTGTCAAAAGCCAAGAAACCTAAAGTAGGATTCCAGAAGTCCTGTCAGTCAGAACAGTCAAGCTGCAGGATCAGCACCCATGTTTTTAGTCACAGAGACTGAGATAAAATTTGATGTTGAACAGCTAAAGAGAGGCTTGCTTCCAGTGCTGGAAGTGCAGGACCACCCGCTGTTACTGGGCACTGAGATGGATGGATAAGCTGAATAAGGAGGTAGAACACAGGCTTACAAATCTTTAGTATTTACTGCAAAGAGATGTCTCTTATTTTACATTGTTAGGTATACAACAGTGCTGATAGTCTGGAGAGAGATGAGTTGCCAATGGCAACTATCTGCACATACTTGCTGCTTTGTTAAAAATGCTGTAACATGTTCTGCCCAAACATTCAGGGAGATGCATCAGTTTTACTATAGCAAAACATAGTTTTGCCAGCTCTGCTAAAACCAATGAAATGTGCTGGTTCTAGGAAACACATGAGCTTCAAATAGATAGAAAAAGACTATTCTTCCTCCTTGCAAGTGGGAATGAAACATGGGCTATTTAAAGCAGCCAACACAATTCAGTAGCTATCTTTTATAATGCTTTGCATCCCAAGAGGAAGAGTTCAATGGGAAAAAAAGCTTTCCTAGTTTAACACCTGGAGTAGTGCTCAGTAGTAGTAGTGCTTGCATGAAAGACTTCTATGGGGGAAACATGGCAGGTTTCTCAGTGGACATCTGTTTCCATTCCTGATCAGTTTGATGGCATTTGTATCTTTCTTAACTCCCTTAGCTGTGCGATGGTAGGACACATGTCAAGATTTCCCAAGGAAGGGTTGCAAGACCAAGCAACCCTCAGGAGCAGCAGCATCTCAACCAGCCCCCAGTTTGGGTTCAAAGATGATGGCAAAGTTATTTGAAGCCTTTATATAGCATGGTTAGTTTTTCAAATGTTTTAGAGTTACTGATTAAAAGAGAAAGGAAAACAGCTTCTGCTTCCTTAATTTATTTTATCAGATGTCATCATGGCTCAGCCCACTGACTAATACTGTGCAGAAAGACTGATAACACTCAGGTGCACTAGCCATTAAGGCCAGAATGGTTTTGTTTCTGAGTCAATAAAAAATTACTGTGATACATGACACTATCAACAAGCCACGCTTGACTCATTCAGGACTTCTAAGGAAAGCATTAATGGGTTATTATTTTCCCTGCAATATTTTTCTAACCTGGAATCTACTATTTAGGACTCAGTGAAAGCCGATGTTGCCAGGACAGGGCTGCTGTACAGAAAATGGACTGTGAGAGAAAACCAGACATGTGGCTTGCATATTGAAAATGCTGTAATAAAACAGTGTTCAACAGGCTTTATCCCCTCAGCATTTTCTAATCAGAAATCATTGAGATTCTCAACACAAAAAAAAAAAAAAAAAAAAAAGAACAATTCGCAGCACCTTTGAGGGTCAGATTGTGCATACAAGAGCAGTGCTGCTCTCTGGCTGCCAAATGCTCCTGAGCAGCACAATAAGGAGCCTCCTGTCCAACACTTGAACACGGGTGCTCCTGCTCTGCGGTGGATTTCATCCACACCATCAGGTGGGTGCAGCTTAGCACACATTGCAAGGAACTGACTGGCTTTTTTATGCTTTTCTTCCATTTCTCAAGGATGAAGCCAGTGAGCAGCAGCAATGATGTGGCTATGGATGCCTTAGATTTTGATCGAATGAAACAGGTGAGTGAAAATGTCATTTGCACTTCTAGAGATTTTGGCGAGCTACCCATTTTCCCCCATGCATGCGCTGTACAAGCAAAACGGCTGTTCAGTCTTCTGATTTCCTCTGTAACTAGGTGCCTAGAGAAGCGCTAGCTGGTGAGCAGCAAGAGAGCACAATCTCACTGCTATTTCATCTGCACAGAAATGTGCAAGTAACTATGCCAGCATCTTCTGCATCCGTGCCTGGGAGTGCAGACGTAGCTGTTAGTAGTGCTAGGCTCTGACCAGCAGTGGAGGTGGGGGACAAGCACAACCGTGTTAAATTTGCATTTTCTTCCACCAGTTAGAAGGAAATTCTCAGCAGCTGACTTGTGTTTTGTCTCATCAGGAAATATTGGAGGAAGTTGTAAGAGAGTTACACAAAGTGAAAGAGGAGATAATTGATGGTAAGAAAGAGAAAAATTATTATTTTTCTCATCTTTATGACTAATTTTCCATAGATAAGATGATAGGAACTGCAGAGAGTTCCCTGGTGTTTTCAGAGTTCTCTGAACAGCTCTGATTTATACACACATTTGAAGAACAAGCACCTACCTTATCTGAGCTCTGACCACAACACCACGTTTACATCCTTTATTATGCTGTTGATGAGCATTTTTACCACCAGCCTATGAGAAATTCTCTGGCTGGTGTTTCTCACAGGTGGGAGGGTGAGAAAGGGCCTGCCTGTAGCCCATGGCACATCAATTTATCACAATCAGCAAGCGTGAAATCACTTGTAACTTGCCAGCCACACAGGTCCAGGATGAGGAGGGGACAAAGGAAACTAACTGAAAATCCTTCCCAAAAATCTTCTGTGGGTTTCCTATGACTGAAGAGTTATTTCAGACCTACACTCAATTACAGCTTTCCAAATAGCCACATATTTTTATAATTCATTGAAAAGTACAGCAGCTGTACCAAATGAATCAATACTTTTTTTATAAATTGCTCTGCAGTTTACAGCTGAAGGTATTTTTCAGGGCCGTTATTGAAATGTGCAGCGAAATTCCCATTTGAAGGCTACATTAGGGCATACAAAGATGCATGTCCACGCCCTGCACTCCCCACCTTAGATTCACAGGGAAGGGGAAAAAGAGGAGACTGTAAAACAGCTACAATCCATTCCCTGTGCCCTTGCCCTAGATCTGTGTGCTCACAAAACCTCGAGGCAGTTTGCAGTTGGAGTGACCCTTGTCCATACGCTACTGTCCCAGCAGCTTGGCCCTCAGAGCCTCCCTGGTTCATTCCAGTGCAAAACAAGGCATTCACATACACCACAGATGCAACTTCTTACAGTAGTACTGCAGTTTGCAAGCCAGCAGCTGACTGCTTACCCTGACTCATCCTTTTACCCTCCACTCATCCTTTTACCAGCGTGTACTTTCTGCAGCCTCTGTACTTAGCATTTTCCATCACACTGGATGTACCATTATGCACTAACTTTCTGGTTTGGTTTTCTAGCCATACGGCAGGAGTTGAGTAGAATCAGTACAACATAATGATTGCAAAGCATTTGGACGGTACTAAGAATGCTAGGAAGAAGATTGGATCATTTCTAAGTGTACCAAGGTCATGCAAGATGGTGAGAGAGGACACTGGCACTGTCTTTGTTCTTACACCCTTTTTATTAGCAGACTCAGCACACTTTGAAGCTTGCTGCTGCCTTGGATTCGCTTCATTTTACAAGTCTTAATCTAAAGATTATTGAATTTTAAATTTCTGGATTTTTTAGATTTCATCTGACACTGCACATTGGATTTGTCAGCCTTTTTTGTATTTTGTATATGCTTATTTAAATGTATTACCTTTCTTTTTAGTAGTAGATAAGGACACACGTGAACCATTTGCTTTTGATAGATAACTTCAAAGTAATTTTACTAGTAGTCTGCAATGTAAATGAAGATCCTTTGCCAACAGAAATGTATTGAGGCATCACCAGAAGAAAGAGACATGTTTAGTTGTCAGCCAACAAGTTCTTTGTCTCAGAGTTATCACAATATTAAAAAATGGTACGTCAGTGCATCACAGTATCTGTGTTCATATTGGTAATAAACTGTTTATTGTCCACACGGCCCTGCCTTTCTTTGTTTCATTTGTCCCTTGAACTCCTGCACTTCTGTGTCACTTGGTGGTTAAAAGGAAAGTACTGAGACTCACTGTGGGGTGGCAGCTCTGCCTCCTGTCATGCAGAACAAGGCTACCAAAGGTATTAGGTGGATGCAAACTGAAACCCCAGGCACAGCGCTGCTGACCAGGAGCTTCAGGGAAGTACTTTGTTAATGGTGTGCAGGTCTTGAGCTTTATTGGTGCAGGACACTGAACACTTAACAGTGCATAGCCAGTCATATCACCCAAGCCATGCAATTGTTTCCTTTACAGCCATTCTTCCCACCAGTGCAATCTTGGGAATTTCTGCTTGACTTAGTCTGGCGCAAGCTTTGCGTGGCAGTCGTCTTCATTCCATCTTCTGGTAACCTTGTTCAAAAGCCAAGGCATTGGAGTTCAACTGTTGAAACCTGTCAAGTATTTTCCAAGCTCCCTTCCTTCCTTCAGGCTTCCATAAAAATTTTATTTTAAAAGCCAGGCCCTGAGGATTGGTGTTTGGAGCATAGCATGATGCAGCAGCCCAGGAGAGCCTGTGATTGTCCCCTTGTTGATGGAGCAGGCAGCAGGAACAGCCAGCCTGCTACAGGAGACCCAGGAGAGGAGGCAGGATGGGTCCTGTTTGGCAGTCAGCTGTAAAATGTTACCTGTTTTGTTTGTTTGGGGCTGTTCTTCAGCACTCTTCAAAGCAACCCAAATGCCTTTTAGAAATTAGTCTTTTCACAGTCTGGTTATACTGTAGATTCAATATGGGAGAAATATGAGTTTAATGCAATGGTGAGCTCCAGACTGAGACTGATGCTTGTGTTTAATGCCAACAAAAAGGAAGAGAGAGGTTAAATAGCAGGATAAAGATTTCCACACGGGAACTAAAGCAGGTAGATACCGATGTGCACCACATTGCAACAACCCCAGGACACAGGAAGGAGCCATCCCAGTATGAACAACCTGGACAAGTGTCAGGAACAGCAGAGATTATAATGTTTCATTGCATAATTCTCTTACAGTAGCTCATGCATTTCCTAATTATAAACCCATTTAATGACTTACCTGGTGATGGCAAGTACTCTTCAAAACTGCTGCTGCTCAAGATCACATCCGTTTTGTGAAACTCTCCTGTAATCCTAATTAAGGTTCTGGAAGTTGGTGCTTGGCACAGTTCACATTTTCCCTTGGAATGTGGCATTCTGCCTCAGGTCAGTAATAACCATATTGAACAGCCTTGATATGGTGTGCCTCTGTGTTAACATCAGCCAGCTGCTGTAAATGGGATTTTCTTACTTTCTTCATCTACCTTTGCAGGCCTCGTATAATTTTGACATAATAAGCTGAAGTTTGCACAGGGCCACTGAATAGCAGTGGGAGCGAAGTGTGTAGGGTGGGAGAGAAGCTTGGCTGACAGGGGCAGGGGACCAGTCCTGTCATCAGTAGCACTGTGCCAGCTCCTCCCAGACAGTAATTTCTTTTGCCAGCTGCCTCTGCAGAGGAGGGTGTCCTTTCATACTGGGCCTGTTGAGCCACTGTGACAGGGCAGGCCACAGGCATCTCACATAGCAGAAATCTAAGGGGACATCACCCTCCACTCCTTCCTATCATGCAGCTATTTGCCAGAGCCTTAGTGTGCCCAAACAATGAAGGAGATCTAGATCAAAGGGAATGAAACTATACATAGCTCTAACACACTTTTAACCCAGACCCGTATGTCCCGTGGTTATGAAAAAAAAAACCCTTCTGCCAACATTACTGGTAGTAGCAAAAACAAGAGCCCATGGAGAGAACAGGATCACAGCCTTCTCCAGCAGCAGCCACACACACTGGAATTTCCAGCCACTTCCAGTTCCTGCTGAGGTGGATAGTGCTGAGCAGGCTGTGGGGCTGCCCAGGCTGAGCAAGCTGGGACCATGATGGAAATGGTGATGGGAGGCAGGTGAAGAAGCAGTGGAAAATTTTGGTTGGCTCATTTACACTACAGCCTCTGTGTCAGGCTAGGTTAGTATTCCACAGCAGATGGGTGACTGGATCATGAAACAGCTGAGTAAGGGAACTACAGCATAAGGTCACTCATCAAAGAGGATAAGGACAACAGTCAAATTGAGGAAGATAGCGTAATCTTTATTATGGTTTTTATATTAACTTATTAAGTTGGACAAGAGAGTTGAGGAACAGCTGCTAAAGACATGGGAAGTTGAATACGTGATCAGAGCAAATCTGAAGTAAATTAACAAAAATCTGAAACTCCCTGACATGAGCACTGATACAAAGAAGGCAATGGAACTTTCCACACCAGCACCTCATCCTTTGGGACAAAAGCAGCTTTAATAATTAAGACATAATGTCTTAAGTATGTTCATCACTAAGGAACCAGTAAAGGCTAAAGTGCTGGAAGAAGCCCCATTCTTGCTTTCCTTACCCAAAAGAACAAAACAGTATTGGTGAATAAACTGGTGTTCAGCCCCTGTATTACAAATGATCTTGCTCTGCTGAGAAAACCTGGGTATTTATTTCCCCAACTGCCAAAATCACATGAGTGAGAAAAATGGAGAAAGGGGAAACGAAGAAGGAACCCAAATTGCAGCAAGTTATCTCAGCTATGTTGTGAACAGGCAGACTGGTTCACTGGACCCAGTGCTGCTAAAGGAAGGAACAAAATTGTGCTTAGTGAGGAAATCAGGCTTCCCAGGTCTAATCACATACTCTGAGGGACCAATGTGGCTGCACAATAATCCTTTTCTTTGTTACAGCCATGGATTTGCAGAACAAAAAAACCAGAGGGTTACAGGGGAAAAGAACCTATATAGGTCTCTCTTTTAACCACTTAGTAAGGACAGAAATATTTTGCCAGCTTTCCATGGCAGAGGGAATTTACTAGACAGCATCTGAATTCCTGACTCTCAAGATACTATTCTGCTTGGAGAAAAGTTATGTTGATTAAGGTTTTTGATGATACAGAATTATTGAGGATAGCCAGAAGTTTATAATTGAAGAGGACAGGCAGGAAGATTTTAGTATGCCAGTGGGGAGAAATGAGAGATGAAGGTTAATGTCAATAGCACCAAGTGAGAGATACAGAGAGAGAAACTACCCCATCTCCATATTCCAGGTACATCCTCTTAACACCACCAGTGGCAATTTTATATAGCTGGAGTACCATGTCAAGCTGTGCCCCTTGAATGACAGAGGTAAAAAATTACCATTATTCTGAAAGCAGTTAGGAACAAATACCACCATGCAGATGAAGACATCTCCATGTCTTCACTGACATGTACTCCTAACTCCCATGCACAGAAAGGGGTGTAATATAGAGGAGACCAAGAGAGGTGACCAGGAATGCTAATAGACCAGGAATGCTAGTAGTCTTGGCAAGGAAAAATTAGAACTATAACCTCTCCTTTCCCCAGAGGACTTACAGTAGGGAAAAGGGTGAGATATGGGAAGTTATGAATACTGTTGAAAAAGTGAGTGAGAAAGGACCACCCAGTTCCTCCAGAGGCACATCCATGCTGCTGATCAGGGCAGTAGGTGGAAGACTAAAGAAAGGATTTCTCCTTGCCACAGTTCATCTCTGTCAGTTAGCTACAGTATTATATCCTAAGAATGGAAATTCATTCAGAAAAGGTTTATACAGAGCCCTGGAATAAAGATCAAACAGCAGCTACTAAAATAACATTACAGATGTACAAAAATATAAACATATTCCATTGCATATGTAAAATCTCTGCTATTAGCAATTATCAGAAAATATTAGATTAGACAAGACATTGAGCCAAAAGCACCCTTGTGTCCTCCAGGGAGTATCATTTACTTCTGCATGCCAATCCTCCCTGCTTCCACAGTCCTGTGCACACAGAGCATCTACTTCCAATCTGGCATCAAGAGAAACCAGTCCTGAACTACACACACGCATGCTCACACAGAGCACACAGCATACTTCTCTCCTGCAGATGAAGCTAAAACTTAGGCTTAGGCACGTGTGCCCCAGGAAGTTAATTCTAAGCCTAGACCAAAGGTTCACCTAATCATAGTTCACTCTAATCTAGTTTCTGAGGGTTAGATATACAAATATTCTGTATTAAAAAGTATCAGTTGTCTAAAATTGCTTCATTTCCACACCCATGCTCTTGGCATAAGCAGCATGCACCAACTTTAATTCAGCACACCCAAAGATCCTTCTATTTCTGCAAAAAACTGAAGTCATGAGAATGAACAAACACACACCACTGCAGCAGGCAGAGCTACCCCGTTAGCTTTTTTCTGCCAGCTTGCACAGTCTCTTCACTCTTGAATAAGGACCAAGAGTGTCATCAAAAACAAAGTCCCACAGGACTCGAATCCAGGACTGGTGTTGTGGGAGGTTATCATAATATTCTGCAGCAATCTTCTTCACCTGGAAGAAGAAGAGAGAGAATGAGCTGTTTGGCTGTACAGAGTCAGGTGTGTTTCAACCTTCACATTCAGATCTGATAGCACAGCCATAACCTGAAGTTACTTGTTACTGCTTGTGAGCTTCTGAAGTTTAGCCAAATGAGATGTATTTAAATGCATTTAGATACTTAGCAGATTTCTGACATAAGTTTTGCCTCATAGTGTCATAATTTGAAAGATGATGGATCACTGCCTTCAGTCAGAACTATTTTGTCTCATTTCAAAGGTGGTGGGATCTCCAAAATGTGATGCTATAACCACTTCATCAATTCCCAAGACTCCAGCACACTATTTAAAGCCCTGTTTGCCACTCAAAATATTCTTCTGTTGAGGGTTCTGGGTAAGAGAGAATTAACAACTGAGCAAATGCCAGACACAGCCTTGCCTACAGTTCATATTCTCTCCTGCATTCTGCTACCATGATACAAATCCAAGAGATGGGTTCCTCCAGCAGGCAAAGAAAATTACAGGGGTGGTCTGTTCTCCTCAGTCTGATATTCAAAATACTGTGAGATTCCTTATTAGGTCACAAGTGTAATAAAATTTCATCTCTGCTATAATCCCTCAAGTCTTAAGACAGTTGCCATCAGAGAAGCATTGTGCATCATTGGTATGGTGCTTGTAGTGGGAGTAAGGCCAGAACCAGAGGACAAAGGGGTTTCAAAGCTGGCAGGTCCAGGGGACTGTGAGGATTCCCAAGTTATCAGTTATTATTCCTGCTCCAACTAGACACTTTGCTTTTTGAACACATTTATGAAGCAGCACAGTCTGTTAACTATCATACACTTGCACATAATGCTTGGGCATGGTTTTATTGCAGCTCCACCTCCTAGACAAACAAAGCTCTAGAATAGTTTGTCTTGCTGGACAGCATGACTTCCCTGTTTTAAAACCCTGCAGAATTTTAAAGCCAGCTACATTGAGCACAGTGTAGACTTCCAGTGAAGAGAGAAAGGGTTACACAGGATTCAGGAAGAGGGTCTCATCAGCATCCGAGGTATAATGGTGGAACCTTAACACAGCATTGTGATTGTTTGTGAAAAGGTAAGATTTCCAGTGAAAGTTAAATTATAAGCTAGTATGGCTCCCTGCTAATTACCTCATTAATTCAGCTTCCTAGCAGATACTTCTCTGTGAAACAGGCTGGATAATGCACAAAAGTAATTCAGATCTTTTACCTCTGTACCTCTGTCCCTACACACTCCTTATGCTCATGGCATGGCAGTGCTGTGTTGGAGATGGAAGATTCAGTTCAGGTCTGACTGTCTTCTGTCTTTCACTAAATATCTCTACCTTCATAATAATTTTCTCTATCCTGCTTTAAAGCATTGGTTTGTACTTCAAAGTAGTTAATTTTCAATGGGATTCAGACAATATCAGGATTTCTCCTTAGAGGTATTTGTTAATGACTGGAAGAAGGGTGATTTCCAGAAACCAGGTAAGATCTCTGGAGATGAACATTTAGTTCCCTGTGCTCCTTCTGTAATCCCGGTCAGAAATAATCTAATCTGGGTTTTGTATCCTCCCTTTTCCCAGCTGGGTTGGTGAAATAGCCAGAGGATGAGAGGGAGCACTAATTCAACATTAAGCTCCCTTGAATGAGGGCTACACATGAGGCCTGATGCAAACACAAAGTGGGGCTCAGATACCCAGCTCCAGAAGTTTCTTTCCAGCTCTGACATGGTCATTCCCTAACACGCAGTTGCTCAGACCTTCCTTCCTTCCTACCTGCATTTTAGAAGTTCTGCCTGAATTCTGCCTTTCTACTATAATTCAGCCCTCATCTACACTACTCAAGTCCATATGGCAAGTCTGCCATTCCCCTCTTCTCCAGAGCCCTCTGAAACAAATCATGTTTTTAAGGTAGTTACATTATTCTGCAGAGCTCTTGACTGTGTTAAATTCAGACCACTACAAGAGCTTCAGGAAGTTTTCTTATATTGCCCCTTGCACATGGAAAGCTGGAGATTCACTGAGACCAATTCAGCTCCTAGGAACAATGTCTCAGGCTGTGTCCTCTGGCTCCAAAGCCTAACTGAAAAGCAGTAGTGACAAAGTAGTTAAAAATGGCTCAGAGAAGAGGCCAATAAACAGCCTGCCCAAGAGCTTCTGCAAACAAGAGCAGCACCATGTGCAGGAAGGCAGGCACCACTTGCATCACTGGCAAGGTCCCTGTGCTCTGGGCAGGACAACTTCATGGGATGTACATAAACAACGGAGAGGGGAAGGTGAAACTGCAATAAGGAATGGAGAGAAGAGAAAATTTAATGAATGCAATTAGAGGGAGGACTTCTGAAGGATTTTCTTATGGAAAAGAAGGAAATTTGTTCGCTAAGTGTTCCCGTCTTGCTATCACATGGCAGGAAAGAATTTTAAAAGAGATTTTTCTTTTCTAATAAATATATGCAAAAGTTTCCCAGCAAAAACATCTCATTTTTAATCATTTTTTTCAGCATCTCCATACATAAAATAGAATTATCACCTTATGTACCAGAAAATCTGGATAGTGGGAGGGCAGAAAGTAGTTGGGATCTAATGCAGGTTCCCTTTTAAATGCAACATCGTATGAGGAGTGGTTGAGGGAGCTGGGGTTGTTTAGCCTGCAGAAAAGGAGTTCAGGGGAGACCTTATCACTCTCTACAACTCTCTGAAAGGAAGGTGTAGCCAGTTGGGGATCAGCCTCTTCTCCCAGGCAACAAGCAGCAGGACAAGAGAAAAAGGCCTCAAGCTGCACCAGAGGAGGTTCAGGTTGGACATCAGAAAGAATTTCTTCACTGAGACTTGTCAAACATCTGAACAGTTGCCCAAGGAAGTGGTGGAGTCACCACCCCTGGAAGTGTTCAAGAAATGACTCAACATGGCACTTAGTCCTGTGGTTTAGTTGATATGGTGGTATTAGATCAAAGTTTGAACTCAATTATCTTGGAGGTCTTTTCCAACCTTAATGATGCTATGGTACCTATTAAGTATGGTTGAGGCTGGAAGAGTCATCTTCTGTGTTACAGTACAAAACCTGTAGATGGGAGTTTCCAGGTAGCAAGTTTTGCAGCCAGATCATAGATTATCTTAAAGACGATGGCACTGTAATTAAGTACTCCAAAATGCTGCTCCTCAAGATCTCCATTGCATTGTAGGTGGTCCATTTTCTTCAACTCCTCCCTGCCTTCTTCCTTACAAATCTCAACTCTAAGTCTTAACTCATTGCTAGTTTGTAAATGAAAATTACACAAGAACTGTCTGAAATTCAACAAGAACAAATGCAGGGAGGAATAATCCCAGGCACCAGCAGTGGTTGGGGGCAACCTGCTGGAAAGCAGCTCTGAGGAGAAGGACCTGGGGATTCTGGTGGACTACAAACTGTCCATGAGCCAGCAGTGTGTCCTTGTGGCCAAGAAAGACAATGGTATCCTGGGGGGAATCAGGAAGAGCATTGCCAGCAGGTCAAGGGAGGTGATCCTGCCCCTCTGCTCAGACCTGGTGAGGCACATCTGAAATGCTGTGTCTAGTTCTGTGTCTTACTGTTCCTCAGTATAAGAGGGACATGGGGTTCCTGGAGTGAGTCCGGTGAAGGGTGACAACATTGATCAAGGGACTGGAGCATCTCTCTTATGAGAAAAGGCTGAGATATCTGGGTCTGTTCAGCCTCAAGAAGAGACAACTGAGAGGGAACCTCATCAACGTCTATAAGCATCTGGAAGGTGGGTGGCAAGAGAATGGATCCAGGCTCTTCTCAGTGCTACTGAGCAATAGGACAAGATACAACAGGCAGAAACTGATGCCCAGGAAGTTCCACCCAAACACGAGGAAGAACTTCTTTACTGTGCAGTGACCAAGCACAGGAACAGGTTGCTCAGAGATGGTGCAGAGCCTTCCTCAGTGGGGATATTCAAGAACCATCTGGACACAAGCCTGTGCCATGTGCTCTAGGATGACCCTGTTTGAGCAGGGAGGCTGAACCTCACCCATTCTGTGATTCTATTATCATAGCAAGATAACAAGAGATTGCAAAGTCTNCTCTTATGAGAAAAGGCTGAGATATCTGGGTCTGTTCAGCCTCAAGAAGAGACAACTGAGAGGGAACCTCATCAACGTCTATAAGCATCTGGAAGGTGGGTGGCAAGAGAATGGATCCAGGCTCTTCTCAGTGCTACTGAGCAATAGGACAAGATACAACAGGCAGAAACTGATGCCCAGGAAGTTCCACCCAAACACGAGGAAGAACTTCTTTACTGTGCAGTGACCAAGCACAGGAACAGGTTGCTCAGAGATGGTGCAGAGCCTTCCTCAGTGGGGATATTCAAGAACCATCTGGACACAAGCCTGTGCCATGTGCTCTAGGATGACCCTGTTTGAGCAGGGAGGCTGAACCTCACCCATTCTGTGATTCTATTATCATAGCAAGATAACAAGAGATTGCAAAGTCTGCAGGCCAATTACTAGGCACTTGGCACCTGGTATATTGAGGCTTTTCTTCAAGTAGGTCAAGGTGGCAGGGCAAGAAATCACATCTTTTGGACTGTTTTGTCCTGGTTCTATGCTTGTAGAGCAGAGTGACAGGACCCTATTTCTACTCCTTCATATCTGATAGGCACAAAAGTTAAATGCAGCCTAGTATTTCAGCATGGCTATTACACACTCTTTGTCCTGGGGCTATACAGAAACTAGAGATCCTTATTACGTGAAGCTGCAAAACCACATTTAGAATGCTCAAAAACTTATTGCAGAAGTTCCCTCTATAGTCCTACATCCCCACCACAGGATGGGGAGCACTCAGGCTAGCCTTCCTGGCCATCATGGGGTTAATGAAATCTGCAATTCAAAACCAGCACATCTACCATGTTTTCCAGTCTTGTCTGTCTAATAAATCTGGTTTCATACCATGTCTTTTCCTTTTCCCACAAGCTTAATGAGTAACTAGTTTGCCTCTGGTAACACTGCTGCTTTTATTGCAGCTTCTAGGAGGAGTAGAGTTCCTTGTTCTTCTCCAATCTCCTCTCTCCATAAGTATAATCAGTCCTTCAGACAATGAAGAATGGATCTTTTTACTCATTTGGTAAACAATGCAATATCTTATAGTCATAAGACTTCATTCAAAGAGTAATCTAGTCTTAAGTCTACAGGGTTTTTCTTAGAGCAGGTCCTTCATTGCAATGTTAAATTTCATGATCTCTTGTGTATCTCTCATCATAGTAGTGGGACAAGTTCTTACTGCACACCCATGTCACTCATTTTTAATATCCATAAGCTTATAAGAACAGCCTAATTCTTCCTCTTTCAAATCTGTCAGAGTCCTAGGGTAAAGGTCTTTCCAGTGGCAAACACATTACTCAGAACATTCTGAATGGCACACCTGTAACAAAGGACAAAGCTGAATTTGGTTTCCTGATAAGCAAGCTGAAAAGCCAGTTACTTTCCAAGATTAAGATCGTTATTCTCAAATGCTATTTCTCCCCTGCTCTCCATCATACAGGATAGATCTTTAAAAACAGAGATCTTTATTCCACTTTCTATTTCACCAATAATTAAAAATAAAAGTAGTCTCACTGAGAGGTCATCCATATTATACAATGCAACTATTATAAGTTCAAGTGTCTAAGACACTAAATCTGAAAAATACAAATCTTTGCTGAGTGAAGAATTTGCCAGGAGGTTAAGCAAAGTAGAGCAAGGTGAGGTTTCTTACATGCTATGAAGTTCAAGATTTAAAGCTAATCAGAGAGGATTTGTTTCTTTATCTCTTGCCACCAAAGGGGCAGAGATTTTTTTTCTCCTTTTGCAGAAAAGAGTAACCAGCTTGTTTTAATGGTCAAAGGATTTTCTACAGGACCTGTTTTGCTGAAGAATTTTCACTTTTTAATAGAGTTTTTACTTGTAATTGATCACTCATCAAACTCCAAGTCTTCTATATAGTTCTGTCACACAACAGTGATTGACAAGTCTGCTCTCTCCTCCACCAGCAAGGCAAGTCTCAGCTGCCAAAGAGCAAAACACTCGTGAACACAAGCCCACGAAATTCAGCTAATAACTCCATCCTCTTTATGCAGGAGGGCAGACACTTCCAGCTGCGGCACTGCCTCAAGGAATTAGGCTGAACTATTTGTGGTGTGGGTGGAGAAGAGCTTTTCAGGTCTTAATCAGGGCTGGAGCAACAGTCCCAGCAAGTTCAATTAGTCACTCACATCCCATGTGCAGGATACTGAGCTAACCTCCTTCTCTTCTATTTACATTTCAGTAATCTAAGTATCTAAGCCCATCTAACAAGTTTGAACATTTGAAACTAAAGCTAAACACATGCTCTCCCCTGTTGAGCTATCAGGTGTATCAGTGATGGGAGTGCCTCACAGGAGAACTTAATATCTGAGTGTGGGCTGCTGTACCAGTTCCTCTGGGCCTCACCAGGAACAGTCAGTGTCTCCAGGATGGACCTCCAGCAGCAAAGGAGGTGCATGAAACACAATTGCAGGCTATATAGAGGCTTCCCACACTGTTCCACACAGGAAAATCTCCCCTTGATTGGAGTCTCCTCTCAGGGAGTGTTTCTGTGATGGAGAACATGAACCCACACAGCAGGGTTTGCCTGGGTATGCCATCACAGAATCTGCACGCTCCTAAACCTCAGGCTCCTCAGCTCTACCTCCACCTCATACAGATATTGCAGTAGCAGTTCCCAACTCTGCATCAGGACAGAGAAAGGTGTTTCCTATTATGTCAGAGAACTTGTATGTAGGAGTAATCCCTCGAAGTCACGTACCTCTAATGCTGTGAGCACCTGCTGAGGAACCCTTGCATTGAAACACACAGAAGCAGCTACACACCTGGAGGGAGACTGAAAACCATTCCTAGACACCTGGACTTTGCAAATTTGATTCTCACAACTGATAAAATGTAAACAAAAAGGGGTTTGCCTTTCAAAGGAGGAAAGCCACAGCACTTTCCCAACGACAGAGCAGGCATCCTCAGTTTCTGTGGGTGGGGCAGGAGAGCTAAAAGGAGTCACAGAGAGTGCAGTTTTATTTTACAGTACTATCTGTGTCACGCTGGAACATGCCCCAAAAATTATGTCATCTCAAAACCAGAAAAACTTTTATTTGATGTCAAACAAGCAATAAAGTTAGCAGATTGATCATTAGACAAAATTCAAGTAGGAATTGCTGCCTGCCTCCCTTTAGATGGGCCTTTAAATTTTCAAAGAGTTGAGACTTAGTGGCTGAGAGATGTAAATCAAGACATTTAAAGCCTTGTTGAAGGATTTTATGATGCAAAAGCCTCAAACCCTCTGAGGCTCAGATGTTCTAGTTTGCATCAAATAAACTAAGTATTACAGCAGTTTTACAGCTCTTTCTCTCAATCTCTGGCTTAAAATTAATTATAAACAAATCCAAAAAGCTGTTTTCTTTTTTTCCCCTCTTTTTTTCTTAAATTAATCAATTGCTATGATTTGGAGTGTTTTCTTTGAGACAGTTTAGCAGCTTTCACAAAAATCCAGCTCACTCATGCCCACACTATACTTACCAAGGGCAATCTGCATCCAGGAATGCTGGGGAAGTCATGATGCTCCATGTGGTAGCCTACATTGAAGGTGAGCCAGTTCAGAGGTCCATAATAAGAGTATGTCTCATACCCTTTTAGGAACATGTAGTGTTCTGCTATGAAGTGTCCAGAAATGGGATGAAACCCCAAGCAAAGAATTGTACCTGCTATTAAGTAAATAACAGGTTTGAGCCCCCACAGGTAGTAAATGATGAGGTCTATGGAAAACTGGACGAGAGCATTAAGAATTTCCATCTGTGTAATTGCTTTGGGGTTCACATACAGTGGTCTCAGACTGTAGAAGAGAGGCTGGAGGAACAGCCAAAGCAGTTTCCGAAGCGGCGTGCAGAAAAACCAGCCCTCAAAGTCTGTGGGAATGTCCACATCCAAGCTGTCCCCGCCCAGATACCGGTGGTGGTCGATGTGGTACTTCTTGAAGGAGGCAGAGTAGGGGACGCCAATGGGCAAGTTGGCAAAGACTGCAAACCATCGGTTCCACTTGGCCTGCTTGTTCCCAAAGGCCACGTTGTGTGAAATATCATGGATGGCGAGGGTCAGGGAATGGTTGATGCAACCCCCAAATGCATAAGCCCAGAAGAAAACCCATTTCCAAGATAAGTCTTTCACCAGGTAGCATGCCAGCAGCTGTGTGAAAACCATTCCAGATACAATCCACTTTAAATGTGGATCTGGTCCCATCAAAGTCTTGATCTCTGGATACTTTGCTAAAGGAAAAAACGCAGAGAAAAACTTGGTTAGATCATAGTTCAGTAAACACAATCACCACTGTGACTCTGTTTTTATCACACTATGTTTGAGGCCCTGGTTTTATAAAATGCTGATTCCAAAATAGGGTTGCGACTGTGGTGAAAGTTTTACTAGTTCCAGCATCATGTCCAACTGTGATTGATATTGACATATACAGACAAATAAAAAAAATACCCAGATGGTCACTCTGTGGCATCATGTGCCTTCCCCACAACAAGTATTGCTTCAGTGATGAGTAATAACATGCCAAACCCTACAGGAATTAAGCTCTAAGACACACCTTCTGTCATATTTTTAATGTCCTTTTGCTCAGATCAGATGTTATTTTCCACAAAAGGGACAACTGCCTTCTTTGTAGCCCTTTTCACACTGTTGTTTCAAACACACAAGCAGAGGAGAGAGCTGAGCAACAGGCTCACCAGGTTTTGCTCTGTGGTTAGATGACAAACACAGCATTTAAAAAAAATTCCTAATTGTTCGAGTGTTTACCAGTGCTCACAACACGTACAACTCTTCACACATGGTAGCATCACAGTAAAGTCAGTAATACTATTGGGATTTTGTAAGGCATGGAAAATTTTTCTCTGTTCCCATGTCACATACCAAAAGCAGGCATAAAAGCCACATAGATTATCACACAACAGCTTCATGAGGCCTCACAAACACTGCAGTGCAGTGTCAAAGAGACGTCGGCTAGGCTTGCCAGGTCTGACTCATGTCAGGCCAGGACCAGCTTACTCATCTTCAGTCCCACCAGCCATTCATCTGCCCTTTAAAAAGAAAATAAAATACAGAGTACAGCTGATCCTCTAGGTGCTGTTCATTGATTCACATCTCCTCTTTGCAAATCCACACTTCTCACTTCCAGTATTAACTTGCAAGTGATTTCTTCTGCTGCCTTATGGCTTTTACCCACGTACTGACCTCCCTCCTTTAACTCATGCTTTGCATTTCTCAGTAATTGAAGCTTACACAGATAAGTGCAGAGAGAAGTCACTCATTCTGAACCCTGAGGTTACACAGTGTGTCCCTGTGAGTTTCATGGGCCCATTTTATGAATAGAAAAGTAAACATCATCTGACTGTCACAGCATAATACCAATACAATAAAATCAGATTACAATGATCTGCATCTATGCAGCTGTGTATACTATAAACAAATGCTGGAGACAATACATGTAATTTATGTGACCTTGAAAGCAGTGGCAGATACTGAATGCTGGATGCAGAGAGGGTTTTTGTAAAAGTGAACCATGAGAAGTTTGCAGAAGTTCAAAGCGGAAGCAGGTGTGGTCATGCTCTGCAACCATTCCAACAACCTTTAAGCCTCTTGGCCAGCTTCAGCCCATCTTGACAAAAATTAGAGATTTCGAAGATTAGACAAGTGCTGTGGAAGACAAGGACAAAAGAGATATTCTCAAGTGTTGTGAGGACCAGGAGGCCAAGGTCACCATGAGGAGTATTCAGGCAAGACATAGATTTTCTGAGTGGTGGGAAAGCTGTAGTAAAAGCTCATATCTTTCTAAAGTCAGACAAATTTTTTTTATAAAAATCTCCAGAAAGTCCAGGTGTTTTTTGTTTTGCTGTTTTATTTCTGTTGCTGTTGTCACCATCCTTGAAATCGTATTTTTCACACCAGAAAAGTTAATATGCCAAAAGTTGTTCTCTGGTACCTGAATAGGTACCAAAGTTTTATATGAAGTGCTGCTTATGCAAAGTTCACTTTAAAGTATAACAGTATAATGATCTGGTCAGAAAAACTGTTACAGACATGCAGTTTTATGTAGCTTAATCTCTTTCTTAGGGGTATGTGTCCAAAAGCCAAAAAACTCTTTAATAAAGCAAGCCACCTCAAATGTTGTCACATCATGCAGCTGGTAGAGATAAGTTACTGCAGTCACCAGAAGAGATGAAATGTAAAACAACCAAATCTGTTCCTCCAGCTTGGTCAAATGGAGGCCACATTGATCACCCCCCCCCCCAAAAAAAACCCAAAAATCCAAAAAAGAAATTTACTGTAGATTCCATTTAAAAGATTACAGAGTAGTCCCTGCCAAATGGCAGCAACAGTGTGTGCAAGCAGCAATGCAGGCAGGTTGCACTTATGGCAGGTGACAGCTATTAAGTAACTTGCCAGGGTTTAATATTAAATTCAACACATGATTAACTCCAGCACTAAATTTTTGCATACTAGTCAAACCACAACACCGTAGCTGTTTATCATTAATGCTGATAAAGCCATCCTGTTTCCATGGCATGGAAAAATTTCAGGTTTCTCCTCATGGAGAAACCATGGCTTGGGTGGGGGGGTGGTGCTGGTAAGCTCACTGGAGGCTAAAACTGACTGGTGGAGCAGCCTGCCAGAGTCCTGTTGGTTCAGGAGCACTTCAAATGCAGAATGTTGAATTCTGACCCTTTCCACACTTGAGGCCAAACATTCTTCAGTGAGGCACATTTAATACCAGATTAAGCGATCCTGATGACTGCAATTTATGTATAATGTGCTGACATGAAATTGTGATAACACAATTTTTTATCTCATTTTTCCCCTGTGTTCATGCCTTGCAGTTAGCTGAAAGAATGCTAGTAAGGCAAGAGCCTCACTTGCTGCTGAAAAGCCAGGACATCCCTGTAAGGCTGCTGTGACAAGTGTCTGTAGGTGCTGTGCAAATCAGGCATCACCCACCTGCATGAAAAAAAGGCAACAGAGAATCAGAGGCACAGAGAGAGGGCACAGAAAGAGGATAAAAACCCCAATCCCCTCATTCATCCCTTCTATAAGGCATGAGGGCACGGACACACAGCACAGCACAGGACCCAACACCCACCAAGTTATGTGACTGCATGGAACCAAGTTTTGTCCTTTATAGTCCAATGAGAAGAGGAGAGACCCAGCTACTCTGGTATCTACACAGCACATGTTCCAGCCTCCAGCTCACTGAGGAAGGCTGTTAGCCGAGGCCAGCAGACAGCTGATCCACGTGTGCTGCTTCTAGCTGTCCAGACTGAGCCCCTGTACTGCCATCACAGGGTGGGGACACTGCTGTGGATGTACAGCAGTGCACAAAGAAAACTCTGCTGTCTCCAAGGTCAGCACACTGCCAAAGCAGCACAGGCACTTTAGTACAGCAGGTAAATGTAGTTACTAACTCTGCCCAGACAGCTCCACAGTCTCTCTGCTCCGTGATGATGAAAGACAGCATTCCCCACTCATAGAAGTCAAGAGAGAACAAATGCTGCAAGTATATTTTCATAAGGGTTCACAATCCTGAAACAACCAATTTACTGAATTAACTTTTCACAGAGATCACTCCACTGTTCTAAGCATCTTTCTAGAGGCAGGTCTCACTCACCACAAGTGCCTAAATGGACAAATTAGTCAGATTATGTATTTTGTTTCATTGATGCTTTGCTCTGGAGATCCAAGAGCACTTACTACAGCCCTACAGTGATCCTCAGTTAGGGCTGGAGCAATTGTTCCTGGACAGGCCACTGGTTGCCATGTCCTGCTGCTTCTCCTCCTCAAGAGACAGCAAATACCTTATTCTGAACTCTCACTCATCCTCTGTCCTACTGACACTGTCCTTGAGACAACTCAGACAAATCCCAGTGATGGTACCAGACACAATTTCTCATTGATGTGACACCACATACTTCACACTTGCACATTTTGACACACATGGGATTTGAAAGTGAACAAGAGCAGGAGCTGTCCACAGAGACAATGGTGATGGAGGTTTAAAGAAGCAGTAGCCCCCACATTCATGAGAAACTAGTAGTAGAAAGAGAAGACATTTAATTTCTTAATTTCCCTTTCTTTCCATCCTAAGTGCAGCATACTGATACAGTCAAAGTGGACATACTCCTCAGCATGAGTCACTTAGAAGGTTTGTTAAAGGGAAGGAGGAAAAAAAAAATCTGTGATACTGCTGTCCTGGACTCCATTCTATTGATTATGAGTCCTTGCCAAAAGAGATAAAAGAGACACCAGGCACAAGATGTAAGCTTTACTACTCCATGTCCTATGCTGGCGCTGGTATTCGTACCAAATAAACAAAACAAAAGAAGACAGTTTATTAACATTATAGTGCTTTGCCTTGTAGCAGCTCAGCTGAAAAACATGCTTATAAAAGCACAGCACACCGAAGTCTCCAGTGAAGACATGGACCAGTTGGAGCAGGTCTAGATGAGGGCCATGAAAATTGTCAGAGGGCTGGAGCACCTCTCCAGTAAGGAAAGGCTGAGAGAGTTGAGAATGGAGGCTGTTCAGCCTGGAGAGGAAAAGGCTTTAGGAAGACCTTATTGTCTTTCAACAACTAATGGGGCTTTATAGGAATGATGGGGACTGACAGTTTAGTAGGGCTTGTTGTGACAGGTCAAGATAATAAGAAACATTTTTGGCCCAACTAATTACACTGAAGTTTTATACGTCCACTGTGCAAGGACAGGTGTCTTCATCCTGTATTTGCCACCCACAAGCTTCTAAATAGCTTTGTGCCAGCTGATCTAAGGACAGGGGGTCACCCAGAAGTGGCCATCAGAGGGAAAACACTGCAGTGGTGCCACTCTGCCAGTGTCAGCAGAGGTGGATGATGTCAACACATCACTATGTTAGCAGCTTAACCTGTTTGCTTACATTTGTTTATTAGCTAGTTCAGAGTAAAGGGATGTCGGGACGCTAGAAGGAGGGCTTCCAGCTCCTTCTGAAATAAAAATCTGCAATATGGACTAAGCTGAAGCCTTTGGTTGCACTTAATACATTTTCCACAGAAGACCCCAAATGCCTAAATAAGTGATTTTCTGCCCATGTGATTGATTTCAAAGGTGATGCCCACAGGGAATTGGCATGAGCACTGCGACAGCAGCTCCCGAGAGGATGTGCACATCAGTGACAGCACTGTGCCCACACACTGCAGCATAAAGGGCAAATAGTTTCTCTGCCAGAATCACATGTATTTCAGGGCTTTGATTTAAACTAAGGAGAAAATATGTGGCATATTTCAGTAGGTACAACTTAACAGAATTTTCATAAATGTGAGGTTTAAAAAGGCAACAGAAGAGACAGCCGGAAGAGCTAGCAGATTAATCTCTAAATAAGAGAGCAGAGCTGGAAGCTATACTCGGATCAGCTAAATGCTAAAATAAAATGGATTTTGGCTTTTAAATTTTGTTCTACCCCTCCCCATGGGCTAACATCTCAGCCTTCCTACAGGATAAAGCACATATAAAACACTTGCACCATCTCCACTTCAAAATAACTTGCCAAACAAAAACTTATATAACTATTAAGCATTCTTAGATGTTAGATCATCTTCAGATCTTACTGGTCTAGCCTGAGCAACACTGATTCAACTCTCATCCTCAGCAGCAAACAAGTGCTCCCCTAAGGATCCTGTGAGGTAAGACATTTTCTGATCAACTTACAGTAATGTTATAAAGTTAAATCCAGCCCCTGGCACAAATATGAAAATCTCACTTTTCCTGTGTCACAACATATTGCTCATTGCTTGCATCTGGGAAATTGTTTGCAGGTGAAATGACCATATGATTATTGTGTTACCTGCACTTAAGCAATGATTTTTTCATCTCTCAAAAGTGAAAAGCCATCCACACTTCCCAATGAGCAAGAGCATAGTTTCTCCAAGTCCTTCAGTCCAAGAAATACTTACTGACTGAAAAGTAGAACTCCTATTTCTACTAGATGCCCCCTCTATGTTATATCTCCCCCAATAGCATTTTTGTAACTATACAGAAAGGCCAAGCAGATCTAGATGAAAAAAACTTTTCCATCAGGAAGGTTTTAACCAGGTCTTTTCCTAACAGAGCTTACTGCAGCATTACACAAATCCCAGTCCTGACATAAGGCAGTAACAGGCTTTTCATAAAAAGACAGCGAGAGAATAGCAATGAAACAATTCCATTTCATAAACTGAAAAGCGTGAATAACGTGTTCAGGAACATGTATAACGTGATCAGGGTCGAAGTGCCAGCTTGGCAAGAGATCTCCAGTCTAAGTCAGAAGCAGTTGCACCCAGACAGTAGTAGGCACAAGCTACATTTTAATACCTAGATACTACAAAGAGATAAGAGAGAAACTCCTCTCCCTTGTGCAAAATGTTGATCTATTTGCTGGTTTAATCATAGCCATTAGGAATCACAACCCTCATCCGGTGCAACAGTGTCCTGCCACAAAGCCAGTTTCCAGCCAGCCCAGTTGATAAACACTGCTCACAGCTCTGCAGCTCAACTGGAACTGGTTGCCCAGAGAAGTTGTGGATGGCCCATCCCTGGAAATGTTCAAGGACAGGTTGGATGGGGTTCTGAGCAATCTGAGCTAGCAAAAAATGTCCCTGCCCATGGTAGGGAGACTGGACTCAGGAAGTTCTCATTCAGATGCAGTCACCAACTATGAAAGTCTTACAGACACCTGGGCTACTAACTCTTAAGCCAGGAGAAACAACTTTGTGATGAACCTTTTTTACCTCTCAGATGCTCTGTAGGAACATTTTGGGGCAACAGCCCAAGAAAACACCACTTACGTAGAAAGAAACTGCCTTATGTGTTTGTCAGTTTGCCCATTTTTTTTCCTAACGGATCATTGCCATTTGCATTTAAATCCAAGTAGCCCTGCCTGAGAGAAACCAACATTTAAAAAAGCTGCAGCCCAGAGAACAATCAAGTTTCAGTGCTTAGCAACTAAATCATTAACCTATTGGGAAGGAAATACTTCCTTTACCAGCATGGAATGCTGTCCCCAAGGCATTGCTGTATACGAAAATGTAGAATACATGGATTTTTATAGATATTTGTTCATATGTATTTAAGATTCTTACTGTGTACTCCAGCTTACTAGACACTAAACAGTTTGGTAACCATATACTCTGAGTACTAGGTGACCTTAGGCTTTGAATAATAGAGTGAGGATCATTATACAAATATTATGTGGGTTATTATGATAGTTTCAGTAACTTTTGGTAACATTTTGGTATTTGTGACACTAGTTTTATGATCCATTCTGCCTCAGACACAGATCATTCATGTCTCTCCATGCTGTATTTCTCTCTGCCCTTCCTTCTACTCCCACAGCTGAGGCAGGGGAAGCTGTAAAGAAGGAGATGGACCTTGATTCCAATTGCTTGTTCTTAACCCAAAGGCGGGGTGGGCAAAACCTCTGCAAGTGTGCAGCTGAAGAGTCCTAAAAAGAGTTTGCTGCAACAAGGGAGTTCAAGTACCTCCTTACAGCTTAATCATAGTTTGCAGTCCCCATTCTACAGCACAACCAAAAAGGCAAGAGAGCAGCAACGGCAGAGACCACCACACACAGTCCTATCCTTGGCTCACCAAAATGTGGTCCGCTTGACTGAAGGGATGAGGAGCACAACACTAAGACGCATCATTTTCTATACTGACATAGTTTGACTGTCATGATTACATAGTAAAATAATTATTCTTTTCCTGGATATAATTCAAACCTGGACGTGGATATTCCACCACTTCAACTATACCGGAAATGTTTTTGTAATTTAGATTAATCCTGGATTAATCTGTAAGATTGTGGGGGAGTTAGAAAACTGCACCTAATTAGCATATACCTTGTGCAGCAGCTCAGCCAGAAGCTCCACTGCCTTTTTATCGAAGTTCTTTAAAATCTTTATCCTAGTCATCGGAGGGAAAAAACCAAAATAACCAACGCACCCAAACGAAAAGAGGGAGAAAAAATAAAAATTTTCTTTATTAATAAAAAGTTGAAAATGTATATTCAGGAGATACCCTGTAACAATTCTGAATTATCAATTCTTCTCAAAAACGATATTCAGAATAGCCCAACCCCCCCCCCCATACAAAAATAAACCTCCCGACCCACCACACTCCCGTGCTCGGTTAAGCGCTGCGTGTACAACACGAAAATACAGGAGTGTACCTTGTCCCCGCCAAGCAGCGGGGACTTGCCATTGTACTCAGACCTGACCCGCGTGCCCGTTTACTCTCCCGCACTCCCAAGACACCGGGAACACGTGTCCGCAGTACGGCTCCCA
>VZTZ01000603.1:684565-697309 GCA_013400955.1 Drymodes brunneopygia
GTTCGGCCGCCGGCATCCCCGCCGATGCCTCCAGAAGGCAGAGAGTAGGGAGTGCTGCACTCCTCCGGGGAAACACCCAACAGCCCGCCGGGCTGCGGCACTCGCTCTCCGCAGCCTGGACATTCCACCCCGAGCCGCACCGACACGGCGATCTCGGCGCGAACCCTCCGCCCCGCCCGTCCCCTCCCGTCCAGGAGCGCAGCCCAGCCCGGCTGCCCGAGCCACGGCGGCCGCTCCCGGGCTCCCCGTCGTACCCAGGATCTCCTTCCTACGCTGCGTGTGAGGCTGCTCCGTGTAGACCCACTCGAAATCGTCGCGGGTGACACGGTTCCCCATGGCTCCCGCTGCGCCCCGCGCCGCGCTGCCCTTACAGCTCCGCGCTGCCCTTACAGCTCCGCGCTGCCCTTATAGCTCCGCGCCCGCGGAGGGGCGGCTCCTCCGCCCGCCCCCGCCCCGCGGCCGCCGCAGGCGGGCACCGGGACAGCTCCGCGGCTTCGCTCGGGTGGCAGGAGCCGGTAGAGCTGCAGAGCCCCTCCGGGGTGTCAGGGGGAGTCCGGCTGGAAGACGGTGCCTCGGGGCTGACTGTGGGGACAGAGGGCGGGCGGCCGAGGCTCGCCGTGCTGCAGGGACTCGAAGACAGCCAGGAGAGGTGCGTGGGGCGGGTGTGTCTGCAGGGCAGCCGGATCCCCGTCGTGCCGCTGCCAGCACCGGGGCTCGGCACATCCATCGCTGCCTGGGGCGGCTCCAGAGCGCAAGGGGAACTCCAGCTCTGCAGGTCACCGGGCACTTCCAGCCACAACTTTTGGCAAGCAAAGGTAGTCCAAACGCCATAAATCCAGAGATGGAGCCCTAAACAGAGCCGTGGATTAGGGCAAAGCCCAGATGTGTGAGCTCCTCCCAGGGGTGGAAGACCTAGAACAGTGCAAAGACAACCAACGGCTGACACACATTTCCTTGGTGCTCTGACAATCTTCGTGAGCTGAATCCGGTAGAATCCAGCCCTTGACTGCATCAGACTTCACTGCTGGTAGTCTGCAGCCCATTTCCCAGATACTGTCCCTACTGGAGTAGCAGTAAATCACACTGCTACCTTGGCAACAAAACCAGGCAAAGGACTTGCTAAACTTAAAACTAAGGTAACCCTATGTACCTCTCTAGACTCTCTGATTCACAGGGTTACATGTTACACAGTGATATTTCTACACAAACAACTGAAAATTAAAGTGCTGCCCTTGTTCCCAATATGTTCTTTTGCAAGTCCATACCTGACCTCATGTTCATCTTCACTCATTATCCCCATCCCTATCATTAGTACTTTCAACAACAACATCAAGTGTGGATTTACTCCAATTTTGTTTCATTCTGTTTCAATATGAATCTCTAGCACCCTCCATTCTCTCCTACCCTTGAAAATGCCTATTGCAGGTAAGTTAAAAGGGACAGAAAAGCAGCCTTGAAAATAGGAGATGTAAATATTTTTCAGCAGTAATTTTTACCTACAAACACTGGCAACACTATCACCTCTTCTATTAGTCTAGTGGAACTATTTAAGATCTCTTGGTAGAACAGTTATATTAAGGGCTAAAAAAATCAACAATGAAACAACTCACAAACCCAAAACCCTGATGCTTGACTGCTAGAAAGCTTTAGGAGGCTTTTTTGAGAGTTGGGGATATTATCCCTGTCTAAATCACAGAATCACAGAATCAGCTGAGTTGGAAAGGATGCACATGGATCATTGAGTCCAACTCCTGGCCCTGAACAGGACACCCCAAGAGTCACACCATGTGCCTGAAAGCATTGTCCAAACAGTTCTTTAACTCTCTCAGGCTTGGTGCTGTGACCACTGCCCTGGGGAGCATGTTCCAGCGCCCAAACACCCTCTGGGAGGAGAACCTTTTTCTAGTATCCAACCTAAACCTCCCTGACACAACCTCTGGCCATTCCCTCAGGTGCTGTCACTATAGAAAAGAGATCAATGCCTGCCCCTCCTCTTCCCTTCCAAGGAAGTTGTAACTGCAGTGAGGTGTCCCCTCAGTCTCCTCCAGGCTGACTAGACCAAGTGACTTCAGCTTCTCATACTGGAGGGCTTCCCCTCAAGGCCCTTCACCATCTTTGTTGCCCTCCTTTGGATGCTCTCTTCTAGCTTAAAATGTAAACCCCTGAATTATGTTAGGTACAAAGCAGCTTTAGTGGAAGGACTGGTGTAAAGGGAAACAGTTTTACTCCCAGCAGGAGCAGGAATTTAACCACTTTGCTGTTACAGCTCAGCTCTCTGTAAGTACAATGGTTTCTTCACTATTGCTCTGGCACAAGGTTGCTGCTCGCCAATGAAGTTCCAGGGTCCAACCCAGATAAGGGACTGGTAATCCAGTTACAGTTATTATGTGTTTCTAGAAGAAATGGATTGTTCAGAGAGCAGATGCATCAGTATATCAGCCTAAACCTTTAATTGGCTCAAACGTTCAGGTGTGTTGACAGTATCAGTGGAGAAGCCAAATCACTAAATGTGATGACACCCTTCTGCCACTTCCTGCTCAGGCGTGCTGAAGGTGACTTAAAAAAGAAATTAGTGGGGCAGTCCATGCAGTCACAAAGAAAACAAACATGACCTCACCCCAAGCTTGTCCAACAGGAGAGTGCTATTGAATATGGTAAGTTACACATGGAAACTAAAGTATTTCCTTTGTGGGCAAACAGCATCTCCTTCATGTAGCTCATTACTACAGACTCAACCTGACCACATAAGAAGAACAGAAACTTTCCTGTCTCCAGTGAGTTGGCACCTGGTTTTGAGAAGAGAATTTCATGCTTTATATTTCTATAATAAGCCAAACAAATCATACTAATTCAAGAGTAATTGTGGATGCCAGACAAACAAGAAACACCAGCTTCAGATAATTTTCTAGAATTGGCAAAAGTACTGCCCAGTTCTGACCATTTGGCATCCTTAGTTTTACAGCATCCTAGTAAAATCATTCACAATGGAAAAGGGAGGAAGGGGTGTTAATGGCACATAGCAATAATAGCCCTTTTAATGAATACTGTAATGACTGTGAACTCTGCAGACTCACAAAGTCACTACACTTTACATGGTTCAAATGTGCTTCCCATGGTCGGGTTCTCTCAGCTGTAGCCTCCCTTTCTTATTTAATTTCCCATACTTGTTCAGGATTTCTGGGAACTATTGGGAAGCCTAGATGACAGAAATTCCAAAGACACTCAGAAGGAAAAGCACAACTGCTGACTCTGTGCAAGGTACCATCAAAATATCTCATTTACATAGTTTTAAGTACACATCACACTAATCTCCAGCATCCCAGGGTAAAAAAGACAAAAATCCTTTGCTCCACTGAGGACATGGCCTACGATACACAGCTCTGAAGCAAGACATACTGGTCCACACTTCCACACATCCAGGCAGACTCACCCTTCCTCACCCAAAGGTGTTTATCCATCCGCTGGCTTCCCGGCATGGATGTGTTTCTGCTACACAACCCAGTTATTTCCTTCTTCTGCTCATGGAAAGGACAGGTGACAGAATAAATACAGCAGGAACACCTGCACATGTCTCCTAGTGACTACTGCCAGCCTTGGGTGTCTGAGGTATATTAATTCTGCCCTGGTGTGCAGGTCTTAACTCCTCTTCTTGTGGGTGTCAGCAACTAATCTTTGTTAAAGTTGTTCTGGAACTAAAATAAAGTTGCCTGGGAATTTTATCTCTAAATAAAGTGTTTTCTCCTCTGAAATGTCCCATGACAAACTTGTATTTTCAGTTACTGCATTACCTACTTTCTTCTCTGCCTGTATATATTGGACCTTTTTTCATTATCAGAAGAAAACATAGCTATAATATTTGCTTCTTTGTAGAAGACTTTGCTGTCATTTTGAATTGGGTGTCACTCTATGACTTGATGTAACTATCGCCAACATTTACAACGTGATGTACTTTATTGCACAGAGTCAAATTTTCAAGGGCAGCATAGTTTGTAGATGAGCCATGCCAACATACACCCACACCGAAGTAAACTCAGGAGAAACAATTTGCCAATAAGCCTTCCTTTGCTTTCCCCTGTCACCTGCGCTGACCCTTCCTGGGGTCATCCTGGATTTCTCTTTCCACTCGGTTAGCTCTATGCCAGAGTTGTGGGTTGAACTGACCAAACAAAGGTGCTGAGGAGAGGATGCCAGAGCCTTAGGAGGAGAAAGGCATGTTCCTTTTGGCAGTGTTGAGCTGTTGGACACACTCGGTTGTATTACGTGCAAACCACCCTTCACACATTCCGGCGGCTCGCAACCGCGTTTGCCCAGCCCCTGGCAAGCCCTGCTGGATGTTGGCTGGCTCGTGGCGTCCCTGCCTGAGAGCTGCCCGAGTAGGACGGGAGGTTCCAAGAAGCAAACAGCTCCCCAGGAGCCGGGCTCACTGCTGCCCGGGCTCACCGCTCCTCTGCCCAGCCTCGCAGCACCGGAGCTGTGCGGGGCCACATCACCCTCCACCTCCCGCAGCCGGTTCTGGGGAAAGCTCCAGTCGTGGGAATGCTCTTTCCGCAGGCCAGGAGGGGCGGGAAGCGCACGGGAGAGGCAGCACGGGAAGGGCAGCGCGGGCTGCGCCGGCACCCGCGGCACCCGCTCCTCTCGCCGTGCCGGTGCTGGGGCGGGGGGCGGCTGCGCGGCGGAAGGGCTCCAAGGACAGCGCCGCTGCAGTCAAGGCTCGGCTCGCCCCGTCCTGCGGAAGTCCCGGCCCGCAAGGGGCCCGTCCGGGGCGGGAGCGGAGCCGGGATCGCTCCGCTGCCCCCNGGACCGCGCCCGCCCCGCCCCGCCCGCTCCGCTCCGTCCCCGCTCTGCCTCCGAGCCACGCGCCTTCTGGCATCCCAAAACTCCGACGGCCCCGCGAAGGTAACGCCGATCACCGGAAGGGGGGCTGAGAAAGGGCTCACTTCGCAGGAGCGACGGACTTGGTTTGGTAACGCTCGAGTGTTCTCGCTTCCTTTAGAAATGTGTTCTTAAAGGAATTTTAAAATGTTTTGTCTGGAGGTTAACAAATGCGGGGCTGCTGTAGCTTACGATACCACCGTGATCCAGTACATAATATATTTAGTCAGATCGCTCCTGCAGAATTCACATGGAAACAATTTCCTCTTCTACATAAATATTTTTTTTCTCGTGATACATTTCTTAGCTTTTCTAAATAATCACAATCTTTCTAGAAAGTAATTTATTCCATGGAGAGGTTTATGTTGTACAGAGGATTTGCAATTCCTTTCTCCCTCAAGGCGTATTTGCTGTTACATACCGTAAGTAATTCTTCCATGGACAGCTTATGCTACCATCCCTGCAATATTGGGCATTTCAGGAAGCTTTACTGGCATCCTGATACAAACTCCAGAGTGGAGTGTGGGAACTAGACTTCTATTCTACACCAGAAATTTGAAACACAGAAAGTAGCAACAACGTTTGTAATCTCCTATCCAAATACAAGAACCTAAGGGGTTCCCTGTGGACAAGTTGTCAGAATTATAAGAGAACGTTGGTCCCGTGAAGGAAAGCACCAGATTAAACTGGGATTTTTCTTCTTCCCCTCTAACCATTGATGTCACTCTTCTCTGAAAGCTCACACTACTGTACATCGCTGGTCTGTCTGCACTGCAGCTCACCCTCGCAGAGGGTGCTTTTCCTGCTTTTCCAAACATATTTCTCGATACTCAGGTTTCAACCTGATGCACTTAAAACCTTTTATTTCAGTGCTGCTGAGCTCACTTCTGACAATAGGAGTGACACGGGGTTAAGAGGGGTACTTGTTCAGCCTCTTGAAGCCAGAGACCAAACTTTGAGTAGAGGAAGAAAAAAGCCACTTGAAAATGTCTCGCTGTGTGTGTGTGTAGTGTGGATGTGTAGGAAGAATTGCCTCTGCAGGGAACAGCTGGAGAACAACTTTGATAACAAACTGTACTGAATTCCAAAGTTTATGTCATAAAGTCTATTTTTATTTCTGAGAAATATTTTTAGTTAGTATTTATATTGTAGCAACATATATAGACCCTCCAAAATGGACTATGGTTTGACTATAAATTCACAAAGTAAAATTACAATCTTTCTTCCGATGAGTTACAAGGCACAGTAGAAAAAAAACATTGATCAGCTTTGCCTATGCCTAAGAAGTGTAAGGTTTTGCTCATAGTACAGCAGACTGTCAGTCGAGTCACAGTATCTATTTCCTCATGGAAACCTAGCTAAGTTGGTTTAATAAAAAAACAAATAGCTGCCCTTGGGCTTTCCTTAAGACTGCAGCAATTTTTACTTTATTTATTTTTATTTATTTAGCCTTGTTAATTTCAATCTATTTTTCATTTAAAATGTAATATTAACTCCAGGGCTACATCTTCCTTAATGTTACTGGGATCTACTTGATGACTTCAATAGAAGCCGAAAGCTAAGCACTTTCCTGCATCAGGTCTGTAACCCACGGGAATGCATATGCGGGAGAGGGGATAAGGGAGGCCAGCGATTTGCAGGACAATCAGCATGAATAGGAGCTACAGATTTAGTCCCTGGCCCCAGGGAGCAGTGTGAGCAGTTAGGACACGCATTCACACACATTGCCTGTGCTGGCAGGTGTGAAATCGTACCATGCTGGCTCAATTAATAGGTATTATTTCCCCAGAAATTTCTGCTTTTTGTGTTGCCTACGATTTGCAAGTCATATGTCCACACACATCCTATGTTGGTGTAATATGACTCCTTCGTGAAGAGTGAGGATTTTTGGAAGGGCAGTTTTCATACCCTCAGCTATGAAATCAGGAATGGAGGACAAAAACTCGTTTATGATCATCAGCTTTAAAACTCGATAATAATTATTTGTATTTTCCTTTCATAATTAAAGGGCTAAACGTTTCTGGAGTGAGGATTGGTCCCACTGATTCATGTATCCTTTCATATGGTAAGAAAAATTAATTATATGATCTTGTCCTTACAACAAAAACTTGTTTAATGAAACTGGGGTGATTAATGACCAGAACTTAGGAATTAGTTTGGAATGGTGGCATTCATGAACCCTCTCTCCATCACTCAGCAAGATGACTGATGAGAGAAAATCCTTCCTCATAGTGCTCAGCCTCAAAAACACAAGCAGCTGACAAATGTAGGAGAGTACTATAAATCCCAGTAAATTAATTGGTGTAGCTTTGTTAGCTGCTTGGTTTGCTGCTAAGAGGGGAATCTGTAGTAGGATGTGATACAGCAAAGAAAACAATAATTATTAAGAGGACCGGAAAGTGAAACAGAGAAAAGAGGTGTACACAGAGTTTACTGCTTGTTTCTAGTCACAGTCAGCAAGCAGAACTTTATGCTCATAATGAAACTTTAAATGTGTTTTGTAGGAGCCCGTACACAAATTGGAATCAGGGATTTCCCTCATGTTTAATTAGCAATCTGAGGAGAGAGGACAACAACATTTATAGCAGAAGCTCATGGGCCGTAAAGCCAGGCAGGGTGGCAGTTCTATTAGATCAGCTGGAGATCAGGAAGCTAAATTATGAAGGAGGTTAAATTATGAAGGACCATAAAGGTAAAGTTAAAACCGCATTTCCTGCAGAGCTGCAAAGAGCTCAGACAGAGACACTGGGAAAGATGGTACAGCTAATTAACATTTTACTTAGTGAATTATTTTAATGGCATTATAAATCCCAGTTTAAATTTCTTCCTGAGTTAGGTTGTTGGGTTTTTTTCTCTTCAAGACTTCTCCTGTTTTAATTGATTAATAGGCCATTCTAGATGAAGATAACAAGGAAAACCTGCTATCTTGAGTTGGCAGAACTTATTCATTAGTCCTAGATAAGTCTTTAACGAGTGTTAACAAGAGAACTCTTTATTATCAACTACAGATTTTCTTTTCAGTAAGTGACTTTCTATCTGGTCTCCTTTACATAAGAGTAAAAAATATCTTAAAAGCTATCCATGTCACATATTTAACTAGATATGTAAGTATTATTAGTTTAGTGATCGGTGTTGGCTTACAATGGGAGGGCTAATCTTTCTTTTTTAAACATTAGACAAATAGTTTGTGTGAGAAAGAGAAGGAAAAAGAGGATATCAGAAATTTCCAAACCGGTGAATTTGAAAGGCTGGGTGAAATAAATCAGGAAAAGGGTGTGCTGACCCTGCTAGAGGCAAGAGAGAAGGCTGTAGATGCTGACTGTGAAAACCTCACTTGTTTCACATGTTTCACACTTCAAATGTCTTCCCTTAATTTTGGTGTAAAATGAAGAGGGCAGGAATAAGACTGAAAGAAAAAAAAAAAAGAAACAAAAAGTCACCCCAATAAGTGTTGATCATTTTGTTAATTCACTTAATAAATTTAAGTTTTGAACAAAATTCAATTTGTGAAAGATTAACTTGTTTTGTGTGACCTTTCTTTCCTTAAAATACAGCAGACTTCTGTATTTGCCAAGTAATTCTTTTCAAAAGAACAGCAACCTAGTTTGGGCTAGGTGCAGCTGAGATAAGGGACAATTGGTTCTGTAGTATGAAACAAGAAACAGCTCTTACCAGATACTATACGCAAAGTTGGACTAGTACAGCAGTGACAACTGTGGGTCCTGAAGCTGTAAACTACTAGTTCACCATAAGAAAAAAATGCACAAGAGTAAAAGCATAATATTGATTGAAGAGCTAATGATGTTGAGTACTATTATCTGCTGATCATATATATGGCATATAATAATACATACATATATATATATGGAGATAACTTATATTTAGCATATTTGAGAGATGGGTTGTAAAAGTTCTCCCAAACCAGGGTGCTGCAATGCCTTGAGCACCCTATATCTTCTTGATATGAGCAGCACTGCTGATTTCTCTGCAGGTAGTCTGCATTTAACAAATACTTTAAGCATTCCAGGAGCTGCAAAACAAAATTACAAATAAAATTTGAAAAAAACCAAATCAAAGCAGCCATGTTCTTCTAGTGGTGCCCAGTAAAAGGACATGAGGCTATAGGCACAAACTGCAATACACAAAGTTTTCCTTAAACATAAGGGAAGAGCTGCTTTCTGTCAAACATGGGAAGAAGTTGCCCAGAGAGGCTGTGGAGTCACCATTATTGGAGATATTAAAAGCTTGGCTGAACACAACTCAGAACAATTTACTCTATTTGATCCCACTTTTGAGCAGAGGCTCAGACTAGAATATATCTAGAGATCCCTTGCAATCTCGGCTCTGCTCTTTTGCGATCCTGTGAAACTGAGAAGGTCAATGTCTCTCTCTCAGCTTAGTATTCTCTGGGGTTAATTGAAACAAAACATGATTTTTCCAATTATCCTTGTATGCCATCAATGCACGTGGTGGCAGTAACCTGCCTGCAGAACTTTCTACTACTTACACTGACGTACCTCTTCACCCTAAAACAAGAACCCAGCACATACAATCCTTCTGTAGTACTTGATGCCAAGTATATGTAAAAGCTAAAACTGAAGGAAGTTTAGAGGCGTAAGAAATGTCTTTAAGAGCATGCATCTTGTCTTCTTTTTCCTTCCTCTCCTTTCTTCTCCTGCCTTCCTTTTCCTGTGCATGGTACTGGAGGCTCAGGTAATGTGGATGGCACTACTTTTTTTACAAGACTGCACCAAAATGAAAAGAGGTGAGTTCTCAGTAACCCGTAGCTTTCTGACTTGACCAAACGATTTCGGTTCAGAACTACTACACTGTTTGTGCTGGCTTTGAAGTTGCCATCTCTTTGAATCCTGAGGTTTTCCCTGCACATTCCGGTGCTAAGAAAAGCAGATGTGTGAATCAGTTCAATCCAAAAGAAAGGAAAGCTGTGAGCACAGCAGAAGCTGGGTTAGTCAGGAGAAAACCCATGACATTTTGTTCTTTCAGTCAGGTGCACTTGGCACCTGAAACTACTACCAGGAATTTTGCAGTAGCAAGGAAGGAGAGTGGAGATAAAACAACGCTGGTGGGTGTGTGCATGTGAAAAGCAGAAATCTGGTTTCTGCAGACTGATGGTGGACTACAATTTCCTGCAGCAGATTTTAAGGAAGGAACCAGGGAAGAACACCCCCCTCCCTCCCCCCCTCCCCCAATAAAACAGGTAAATCTGAGGCATCTAGAGCTTGCAGAGAATATATATTCCTAAACACTTGCTATGGATGCTTAAAAATAACTTTTATTTCCAATGGATGGTTTTACATTTTTTAAATTAAACCTTTTTATCCCCTTTTTAAATATGTCTAGGAAACAAACTGGAGTTCTGAGCACGGGGAGCAAAATGGGGTGCATACAGCAAGAAGATAAGAGATTATTAAGGGGATAAATTCTACTGCTATTTGGATAGGGGACAAAGTTTTCTTTCAAACACCTTTTCACTGGGCAGCTTTCACATCTTTATTTTTCCTTGTTGCTGTATTTTTTTTGTCAGGCTGCTAATGGAAAATAATGTAAGTTAAGCAGATCATCTCATTCAGAATAAAGAGAACTATAATGGAGAAAACATGGGGCTGATGCAGAATATTTGTATCACGTAATGTTTCACTGAAAAATAATGAAATATGAATGTTGCAGCAAAGTCTTAAAATACTGGTTTAAAGCCAAAGTATGGGAAAGAGCAGAAAACACATTTGAGGTGGTTGTGATATTTACAAACTCAAAAGTGCCTTTTCTGTCTGAAATTATATAATTGCTTTCAGTAAAAAAAACCACAAAAATGAAACAAGATTGTGCAAGATTATTTAACTATTATCACTGACCTGAAGCAAAAATTTTATCTCGATAAACAAGAGAGACTTGTGACTTTGTTCTTATATTTGACAAAGCTCATTTACACTAACACCAAAAAAAACCTCCTTCACCCAAAATAATCTGCTCAGGGCCCAGCCCCACTTGCTCTGATGGCAATTCAAGAGCAGGATTGAGTGCATGTCTAACGTATAGGTGACATCCATATTTTCTCTATGAAAGCTTAGAATATAAAGTATTACTGAGCTGTGCATTTTTCCTAAAAAAAAATACACTATAATGACTCACCTTTTTTTTTTTTAATTATATGTAACTTTTATGGAGGGACTAGGGAGACTTCATTCTAATTTTGAAATCTTGTTCTTAAAAGCTACAGACCAATCTTTCCCACGCTGGTACATGTGTCCTTCCAACTATAAACAGCAGGGCAGAATTTATATGTAGAGTTCTGGAAATCTCTTTACAGGATCTAAAAACAGCCTTTCAGTTTGTGAGAATTTTGCCATGATAAACTACATCTTGTAGTTTGTTAAAATGGGAGTGCTGAGTATGACTGGAGAGAAGGAAATCCCAGATCTCTACAAGTAAATTTGTTGCTATTTCCAATAGTTAGTAGGAAAGTATTTCCTAATCTCATCATTAGGGCAAAGCTCAGTGGTGTCTTGAGACTCAGACTAGACTAACTTGGAGAACACTTGATGCTGAGGTAGAATAGGAAAGTATTTATTAGCAGGAACCTTTTATCAGTTTTTATATCGCAGCAGTTTGGGATATGAGCAAACAAAGCAACAGTGTACTGAGAAGTGAAGGTTAAAATGGAATATATACCTGCAGCAGTCTTGGAAATACTTACAAGGCAAATCTGCACTCATAGTTAACATAAAAGGGGAAAGAAAGGTGATGTAACAGCTGGAAAAAAAGGGGTGAGGAAGAGGAGGTGATCCTGAGTACAGAAGGCCTGTGAGACTTGTTTTAAAATCCTCACCTTTGGTGGTATTAATTTATTTTGTATAACACAAGACTTCCTTTAAGATGTGCATACTTGTAGAGCCACCAGCACATTGACCTCTGACTGAAGATACCGTAATCCTTTTGAGGGACTGTAGGGAACATTTTACAAATACTCAGTCCATGGCTCTGCATCTCCTACTTGTAACTCTTTCCCATCTGCTTGTTCGTATCAAGACAGGCATCTGTTTCTTTGCAAATTCTGCTCCTGCTTTGTAGGCATACAGGCCTGACCCCTTACAAAGCCGATAACCAAATGAGTGCAATACATTCCTGAGTGCTGCTTTTCCCTCTGCACACGGCAGTTCCGTGACGGGGTAAGGAAGGGATGTCCTGCAGCAGTGGCAGAAGGGGAAGGGAGCGGAGTGTGACCGGAGCGCGGAGCTGCCGCATTTGCAAGGCACGAACTGTTGTGTTGTTGTTGGAAGGGTTCTGGGGAACAACGGAGTTCAGGGACGGAGAGGTGTGTTAATAATTAGGGAAATACCTACGCTTGATAGTTTAAATGAGGGGATCACTTCACGTACTGGGATTTTGTGCAGTGACTGAACTGCAGCGCTTCACTTATTCTAAACGCTGCTTCTCCGTGAGCGAGTTCACGCGCTCGGCTGCTGATGGCCCCGCGGGCCGTGCCCTCAGGCCGGGCTGCCGGCGGCACCAAGAGCCCCGGGCGTGTCCGGGCTTATCTCCGGTGCGGGGCTGCGGGAGAGCGCCGCGCCACGCGCAGTGGGGAACACGCCGCTCTCCAGGTAAAGAACAGGAAAAAAGGGAGCACAGAGAAAAATTCCCACGTGCCAGTAACAGCTCAACTGTAAAATTCAAACAGCTGACCCTGCCCACGTCCCAGGGCTCAGCCGCAGCTCGGCGCTCGTCCGTCCGTCCCTCCGTCCCGCACCGAGGCCGCAGCTCAGCCCTCGGGAAACGCCCCCGGCGCAGCGGCCGCTCCCGGTCCGCGCTCCCCGCGGGGCCTCCCCGGGCCCGGGACCCGGCGCGTGCCCGCTG